>OZ005691.1:4420999-4458499 GCA_963930775.1 Cliona cf. orientalis | reverse complement strand
GGGATGGCAATGCCCCAAAAAGTACACAAACAAGATTTTTAGGGATAAGAGATAATCACAACCACTATACATCCCTACGCTTGCTTTTCTACAGGCCTATTGATGTCGACTTATCCAAGGCTTGCTATACTTGGAGTGTTCTTGACTTATATGTAGGAGAAATTCACCCTGTCGGTCATTTATGATCCCCATGCTACTCAAAGAAGCAAGCGTAGGGATGTATAGTGGTTGTGATTATCTCTTATCCCTAAAAATCTTGTTTGTGTACTTTTTGGGGCATTGCCATCCCTACTTCATCCTTCAATTTTATTCAATTGTTTTTATACTTGTTTCTGTTCCTTTTTTATTGCATGAGTGCAACTATATAATATTATATATACAGTAAGTGTAGATGGGAGGTGCCGAAGTTCGCGTAGCCACGCCTCTCGTTAACTCGCCTACCCGATAAAGCTATTCCAGGCGGCCTAGTAGCGATGAGACTCTAGTACTAGTTATAGTATAGCTATTATCGACTATCTTTGTCACTACTAAGCTGGCTGTTATTCCGACTGCCGAGGGCCGTGCCGCGCCCGTACGTCACTGAGGCCGCGAGTCTGCCTATCCCAGCGCAGTACTCAGTAGCGCTGCACGCGCTAGCCTCTAGCTAGCTAGGTTCGCTTTATCGCGCTCGCGCTCGCACTGCCCTAGCTTGCGTGGGAGAGCCTGGCGCTTAGCTATGGCTGGCTAGGCTAAGCTAGCTAGTTTTGATCGAGGCGCGGCGCTAGCTGGAGCTGGCTAGCTAGCAGCGGCGGTGGCGCGCGCCGCTGACTACAGTCACATGACTTCACCATGGCAACACATTATGAGCATGCGCATTATTATGACAAAATGGCGTACATCAGACACACCCTTTTCGTTAAGCGCCGTACATACCCACCATTTCGTGGCTGTAGAGAGATAACGCAAAACTAGCGTATCATGGACCTGCGCGCTACAAAATGGAGTGGATTTACACTCAAACTAAGATGAGCGATCAAGGCAGTATTGAGTTAGCCCTGATAATGAAAAAGAAAGAAAGAAGAAAGATTGACAAATGGCCTATTTTTTGAACGTCTGGTTCTGGCATGTACAATTGTTTTGATGAATGATCTTGGTCTCAATAGATAGATAATTTGCTGGAGATTCTGATTTTGACACTTAGAAATTTTATAAAGTTACCTATTTTGAGATATTTGGGTATTTGTAATGTATTATGCATATGGAGTGTCCGGGCCATCCCTACTTATAGAGTCTACCGACTCTATGATAATTATTCATTCTTGACTTGACTTCTTGACATGCTTGCATAATAGTTGCAGCAAAAATATCCACATGCAGGATGGAAGAAACGAAATACTGCAACTCTCTTGGCAGACGATCTTAGCCCTAATTCAAAATCGCAAGTCTATAAACTCATGCAGCTCTATTAGTACATGAGATATTGTTATTGCACTACAACAATAATTATTATTATTATTCCCCAAATTTTATTACCCGCATTACCAAGATTACCATTATTCCCTACATTGCCAACAACCACATTATTATGATGTAAGGAAAGTTTAATACACACAAAATTGATAGAAGCACCCTTACTACCTCCAGCCAGGTAACAGCTTTATGACTAGCTTGGCTCGATTAAAATTCCAAACTTTGAAAACCAAAACTGTTACAGCTTGAAATCTGGCCAACCCAGGGATGGAGATTCATGGAGGGAAGAAGTGTAATCATCCCACATGTACACGTGGAGGGAGATTTGGTAAAGGATCATCTATTAAACCTACATGCATGCATCTGCTACTCATGCCTGTACGTGTATCATTCCAATCACGGCTCCTTTTACACTACCGAACAGTCTCGACCACCTCGCAGCATTTGACGCCATTTCAGCCAACGCAAGTCTTAGAGCATAGATATTATAGACTACCATGACTACGTAGTCTATAATATCAATCGCAGATGGTAAAGATCGCCAAATTTACTTGTACAACTCTAGTTGTGCACAATAATAATATCACAAGACGCGTAAGGAATTATTTAGCGTATGACCTTGATTCTGCTATGTTTGTGATGATGTATGGCAATAATTAAAATTTTAATGTTTACTGACAGTTTATGTAGACATAGTGAAATTGAAAGAACAGGCTAAAGAACAGTACAGAACACAAACACAATTTTAAAATACAATGAAGTATCGGATGAATAAGAAAAAATGTGGATAATAACTTAACAACTACACTTTGCCTTCTTTTCTGCTGAGCGTCCTAGTTTTAGAGTACCAATTTTGCTGTCCAATGCAATTCTGTCTAATGGGGATCTTTCAGCTGTAGGCGAGAGAGAGAAAGAGAAGGAGGGAGGGGAGGGAGAGAGAGAGAGAGAGAGAAAGAGAAGAGGGGGAGGGGAGAGAGAGAGAGAGAGAGAGAGAGAGAGAGAGAGAGAGAGAGAGAGAGAGAGAGAGAGAGAGAGAGAGAGAGAGAGAGAGAGAGAGAGAGAGAGAGAGAGAGAGAGAGAGAGAGAGAGAGAGAGAGAGAGAGAGAGAGAGAGAGAGAGAGAGAGAGAGAGAGAGAGAGAGAGAGAGAGAGAGAGAGAGAGAGAGAGAGAGAGAGAAAACATGATCATTAAGTAAGACAGTAGCAATGACATCATAAACCCTTGTTGCAGCTATGTAAATACCACCGTCCTAACTAAAAGGTGCTTGCACTTCATTACTATAATTATAATTATGCTCAACAGTTCCTTGATGGATGTACCTATTGTTCTAAAGAGCTCCTGTACATTCCTCCCATCCTTAGCGCTGGTCTCCATGAACAGAGCTTCAGTATTCCTGGCAAAGGTCTCTCCCGTTGACGTCTGAACCTACATGTATATTATATTATCAACACACATAATACTGCTGACCGAGAGAACATACGTAAATTATTTATTGTTATGAAACATGCAATGCCATAATAACTATAGCAGCCACTACATTTTACATGTACAGCATAAGAAAACTATTATGCAAAAATCACCGTAAAAACTTCCCAAAGTGCTCACTATTGTACCAAAAACTATGCAACAACACACAAAGTTAAACATACAAACAACCACGTTTATGAAATCAGACTAAGTACACACTCATACGCACACACATAAGTGAGTAGTTGACAGGAAAGTACTGTGGGTCCATGGATACACAAGTCTCATGGCACTACATCCCTAAAGAATTGAAAAGCTGGGAAGGGAAGTCATGAAGCGTGGGACTGAGGTTGTACAGTACAAGTATTGGTACATGTAACAAACATCTTAATGCTTGTAATGGTCCATCACATGTCATACATGGGCAATACACATGCAAACAATATATATGTTATGTCATAGGACATCACAAAGAGTATATAGATTTTTTCATCTTCATGTATGATATTATTATAATTATGACTGTACACCCTTATTCCTCAAGGATAAGCACATGTATAATGTCATGCAAGTATAATTATATGGTTTTTCAAGTTCCTACTATAGTGAACCTCTCTATTCCAAACACCCTTGGGACAGCTTAAAGTGTCCTGATTAAAGGAGATGTCCTCATTTCAGGGGTGTCTTTATGGAGGGGTTCAATTGTATGCTATGCTCTAATTCCACAATGTCATGTACATGTAGGACTGCCTATGTAAGCACTGGGGTAATCTACCCCTGGGGATCAGTCATGGAATTAATGGTGGCCGGGATAAAGTACATGTACGTAGGTACATACCTACCGTGATGATTCAAGGTCGAATTTGTTGTCAGTGATGGCCAGAACGAGATTCTGTGGTCCCAACTGTCTCAGCTCTGTGATCCATGTCTGCATCTCATTGAAGCTTCACTGTGGATGAAAAGTGTATTTCAAACTCTCTCTCTCTCCCTTTCATCATGCACACACACAGTTAAAAAGCTTTTAATTACCCTAGATAGCCATATACCATAGATTGTGAAATTTTCACTATTAAGAAATTTCGTCAACAACCTTTTCCGATGGAAATCAAACACGCGAAATATTTTGTGTAATGTACGTCGACCTATACCTGTTTTGGTCGCTAAAGTCTGGCGACGAAATTTAGACTATGCGAAAATTTTACGAGTGAAATATTTTACCGGCGAAAATATCCCGATCTACGGTATAATTATGTACCCCTTCTATTCTGGATTCCCTAGGGACACCTTGAAGTATTCTGATTAAGGGAGCTGTCCTTACAGAGGGGTTCCACTGTAGACATTAGTCATAAGGGATCACCCCCACATCACCTTCAAATGACAATTAAAGCAGTTGGTTGATCTTACCTCACTGGTTATATCATAGACCACAATGGCCGCTGCAGACCCTCTGTAGTACATAGGAGCCAGCCCTCTGTACTGTAAAGGGGGAAGGGGTGGACAATATAATAATAATAATAGTCAAGTACGAGTATATTATGTGACCTGCTCCGAAAATTTTTTAGCATGGATTGATAGCTCTGTGTGTACTGAATCCAATGGTGCAAATTTCATTAAAAAATGTTGATCACAAGTGGAGTTACATGTATGACCAGTTTTATACACGCAGGTATAATATTATATTTGATTTTTGGAACTGTGCATATTTAAGTAAAATTAATTATATATATACAACGAAAAATATTTTTCAGACGATCAATTTTCTTATATAGTCCGTGTCCTAACCTGGAGGGCATAAAAGATGCGCTCTCCTACAAATTTAGAAGACTCATGATTGGTCAGAATTGTTGTGCCGTGTGCACAAACAAGGTTGCCAGGGCCTAGGAGCCATAGAGATGCATTCTCGAGCGCTTGAGCTCGAGCGAGCGGCGCAAGCGCCGCGCGCCTGCTTGGCAGGCCACCGAGCTTCGAGCGAAGCGAGAAGCGATGTCTGCTCTTTATCATGGTCTGATGGTAGTCTAAGATTCGACATTC
This sequence comes from Cliona cf. orientalis, assembly GCA_963930775.1. NCBI lineage: Eukaryota > Metazoa > Porifera > Demospongiae > Clionaida > Clionaidae > Cliona > Cliona cf. orientalis. The sequence continues at coordinate 4,453,552 of OZ005691.1, read as the reverse complement.
GAGCGGAGTGAGAACGTCGCCATTACACGAGCAGCTACTTTTGGCCTGCAGTGCTAGTGAGGGGTATGGTCTTTATCTGCGCATGCGCTGTACTAACAGGCACTCGATTGTACAATAGCATGCTGTTAGTAGTGTTCAGTCACATTATCCCATGATTGTGACATCAAACATACTTGTTTGTATTAAATTATATGTGTCCGAGCAATTATTTGCGCCCATAATGAAAGTTTACATAATACCGGTATTGCAACAACATAAACATAGCATACCAATATGAAGCCAAAATTTTATACTTTCTGATAGAGTAAAAAAAACTGAAAAATGAAAATTCTCCACGCACATTTTAGCTGTTATTGGAAAATGAAATCCCAAATGGTCCCTTTTCTCAGAGCTGGTCACATATATTATGATGAATATCATATATACGTAGATCCACCCCTAACTTAGTGAAAAATTAATGTGTGGTACGTTGTTAATATACGATCGTCGAGCTACCTACTTGAACCATTTCTCACATTGTTGCTCTACAACATGGCGTCACTGTCTATCTGTACGAGAAGGGATCATGTAGTCACAGGACGCTACCCCCAGCTAAGTTGCAATAAGGATGGATGGATTGTGATGGTCTTCAATAGTGCATGGTTCAACGGAACAAAAATGTACTCCATAGTGGGTTTGATCGAGAGAGACAGCATCAAATGGGCACAACAACCCCAGTATATCAGTGAAGGTCACTATCCCAAAGTAGCAATCAACGATAGCAAAGTTGTCATTGAAGTGCACAAATCAGAACTGTGGAACACTCTCTGGTATAGCATTGGCACAATTGATGAGCAAACAAAGGAAATCAAATGGTCAGAAAAGGGCCATGATCTAGGAAGCAGAGGCTCTAATCCAGCTGTTGCACTCTTAAATGATGGCACAGTCATTGTGGCGTATGAACAAGGTGAAAAAACTGTTTATCGTGTTGGAGAAGTCAAAAAGGATGCAACAGAAATCACATGGCATGGTTCAGGAGCTGGTGAGCTCTTTGATATTCCAACAAAGGAGCCTTCCATAAGCATGAATGAGAAAGGACTGGTGGTGGTGGCTGCTAAAGCTTCTGGCATAATTGTATTCCACGTCGGAAAGCTGGAGAAGAATCACAGCATCACGTGGAAGGATTTCGATCTGGCTCTATCGGAGGACATGTGGGGCTGTGGTCCAGTCGTTGCAATCAACAAGCAGAACCACATTATCTCTGTGCACATGTCTGATCGATTCAGAAAGCTTTATGTGGTCTATGGAGTCGTCAATGTAGACAAAAAAAGGATCGACTGGGGTGAGCAAGGCAAGCCTCTCGAGTATGACACTGGTTCGTATCCAGCTGTCGCTCTGAATAGCAAAGGCCAGGTTGTGAGAATGCGCGAAGCAAATGCCAGCTATGGTATGTATTATGAGGTTGGCAACCTCTCAAGCTCTTAAATGGTGGACAAGATAGGTTTCTTCAACTTTTTTGTTATTTAATAGAAGATGTATGTAGTATACCTATAATAATGTGCATTATAGCAAGTCTTTTTTTTAATTTGATCTTTTTTAGCCTCTTACATCACTTAATTGATAAATTTCAGTGTTGCAGCTTTTGTGTATGGAACATTATCATTTCACATTGCCAGGTGGACTTAGTGGCCGGGGTACACTTTACGTCCAACATTTGTGTTCCATGTGTTGATGTTGATCGCAAAACAAAATGAGCTCTCTAGATTTATTACCGTACTTCTTCTAAAAATTCGTCCATTCTAATTATTCGGCACCCTTTATTGAAGGATTGAAAATAGTCTCTAATTTTCGGCAAAGGTCGTCACACATATAATATGCTATAAATGGGAATAGAATGCGCACATGGATGATATTAACCTCTAGAATTTCGGCGAAGCTCAAGCAATATTATCATTATTTGCATGCCGAATTTTACGGTAATCATCCTAAGCAGAGTTGTTACATTAATTAATTTTTGGTGGCACAGGTGGTTCAACTGCATGATCATTCGTGCACGGGCAGTGGGAACAATAATTTATTATTGTGTACCTGTATCTACTCTCTGCTGAGAGCTCACCTGACAGTACCTGCACCCCTAGAGCCAGCTGAGGCACCAGCCGTCTCACCTCACTCGTCACGCGGGTCATGCAGGCCGTGACCTCTGCACCCAGGCCTCCGTTGAGGTAAGGGGTGTCGTGCATGTTCTCCACGATGATCCCGTGGACACCACACTCACGGTAGATCTCCGCTTCAAGGCATGCCCTGTTGATGATGTCATCCACTGCCAGGTGACACCTCGGAGTACCTACATGATTATTATGCATGGAGAGATTTTTAATTGGTGTAAATTAAAGAAAAGAATGGCCAAAATTTTACTGTGTGCACTATTTACTGTAAGCACTCATAATAATTGCAAAAGATTTGGTGTTGTATATATTAACAATTGGTTTGCCATTTTTAATGCTAGCTGTTTCAGTGACTCATTTTAACACACTTGGGGAGCCCATAAGTAATTCAAGTGTACCATATGATACTAGCTCATGAATTTTCAAAGCATCTGGGTGAGCAGCAGGTATAGCAGCTAAATTGGCATGCTTGGCTGCATAGTAGTTGCAGTAAAAACTGAAATTTCACAAGCAGGATAGAAGAAACGGAATACTGCAACTCTCTTGGCAGACGATCTTAGCCCTAATTCAAAGTTATTCCTTCTACTTATTACCATTATTACCCACATTACCAAGATTACCTATATTGCTAACAACTACATTATTATGATGACATTGTAAGGAAAAAATTGATCTATAGAAGCACCCTTACTACTTCCAGCCAGGTAACAGTTCTACGACTAACTCGGCTTGATTAAAATTCCAAAACTTGAAAATTAAAACGGCCACCCGAGGGATGGAGATTCATGGAGGGAAGAAGTGTACAGGCCGATGATAATATTACCGTATGGCGGGTAATTTTCGTGGGGTCTAATTTTTGTGGAAAGTCCAAAAAGGCCCTCAAAATTATTTTTCGTGGTTTTAAATTTCGTGACAGCAACCAGTCTAGGGGCGTGGCACTACTGCATAAGCGATGATATAATCGATACAGGCGCTCGCGATCTTCTTTGTTACTAAGCGATACCTGTATACATGCAGCAGATACTTGGACAAAAGGCATGAGATAGAAGAATATTAGTGTCGAAGACGCTATCAGCTGGATGATAATGGCTACTGTTGCTTGCTAACACTGGAAAGTGTTGGCCATGCTGCCACGCGTACGATGTTTGCGGCCACGCCCATCATTATGGACTCGCATGGTACCATATCACCATAGGCATTACTTTTCGTGGGTGGGAAAATTTCGTGACTGCCAAGTCAACGACGAAAATAACGAAAATTAGCACCCCACGAAAATTATCCGCCATAAGATATTATCATCCCAGGTTTACTGCTGACCCTTTACCAAATCGCCCGCCACGTGTACATGTACATGCATGCATCACTACTGTACAAGCACGATTTTGTGTCCATGCAGTGTGTACTTTCCTGACTTTCAAAAGCCTTACCTGGGAGTGCCTGTACGTGTATCATTCCGATCACGGCTCCCTTAACACTACCGAACAGTCTCGACCACCTCGCAGCATTCGACGCCATTTCAGCCAACGCAAGAGGAAATCGCATATGGTAAAGATCGACTAATTTACTTGTACAACTGTAGTTGTGCGCAATATCGTAAGGAGTTTAGCGTATGATGATCCAGCGATAATAATTCTGCTGTTTGTAATGATCTATGGTAATAATTAAAATTTTAATGTTTACTGACAGTTTATGTAGACATAGTGAAATTGAAAGAACAGGCTAAAGAACAGTACACAACACAAACACAATTTTAAAATACAATGAAGTATGATGAATAAGAAAAAATGTGGATAATAACTTAACAACTACACTTTGCCTTCTTTTCCGCTGAGCGTCCTAGTTTTAGAGTACCAATTTTGCTGTCCAATGCAATTCTGTCTAATGGTAATCTTTCAGCTGTAGGCGAGAGAGAGAAAGGGAGAGGGGAGAGAGAGAACAACCCTAACCATATAGGCAAGAAATTTACATGATTTTCTACAGAGCTTAGGGCATACACTTATAACACTACGGGGCATGGACTTTATTAATATTCATTCTTGACTCGACTTGCACCTGAGTCACATCTGTCCATGTACCCCACCAAAACAGGGTGTATCTGAATAATAACCGGTAATCATTATTATTATTTTAATTATTGCATCATTGCGGCTACGCCCATAAATTTGCGGCGTACTTTAGAGATCCACCCCCCAAATTTTTCAGCATAATATGCATGAATACCATAGATCCACCCCCAACTTAGTGAAAATTTTCCACAATTAACGTGTGCAGTCTACGCTAAGGTGACCGGAAGTCCATACATTTTATCGGAAAATGGAATTTTGTACTACGTGTATGGGGATTAATGATATGCAAGCCACGCACGTGGCGGTAAAAATTATAGCTACATTATTCAGCTTGTAACTTTTGTTGTGAACAAGCTGTGACCTTGTCTAAGGTACCATTGAAGAGAGCACAAAAAGCGCTTTCTAGTGGTATCAAGATCATCAAGAAGTGTAGTCTTCACTAGTGACAATGGCGGCCACGGTGGTCAACCCACGCCTGGCTAGGACAGACTTTGAATTTTGTGCAAATCAGTAATGGGCAAGCTGTACCTCGAGGCCCTGGTATACAAATAGGTAAGTATCAGAACTATCTTTAACTACAATCTGGAGAGTACTGGACTTACCTGGTGAACACCAAACATACTTTAAAAGAACAAATAATTCATGACTTTAGACAGACTTCCCTCCAGAGTACAACATAGCTAAGCTATTAAACACAAGTCAGGCTAAACTTTAGTACTAGTACTAGCTACAGTCCAAGCGAAAACTCTTCATGACAAATAGATTCTTCATAGTGAGCCATCTTGTCTGCTGACTGTGGACAAATTGCTGTCTGGAATGAACTTTGAATTTTGTGCAAATCAGTAATGGACATTCTAGAATGAGCACAAGGGTATTTTTATGATCCATACTATGTCCTTAAGCAGTGGCATGGAATCGATACTGAGTAAACCGTCTGAGAATGAAGCCTTGGAAATCTGGAAAAAGTTCACTGAACAGCCTGGCTTCTAAGTGTAGCACTGGGGCCCGCGCCCTTTGTCTATAGAAGTATATGGGGAGTAGTCCGCATGAGGTAACCACAATCAGGGACTATACATTATCTTTCAGAAAGATAATGTATAGTCCCTGCCACAATTACAATGTGTGACGCGTTGTGGCGCGCCAGCTATGAATATTTTACAACTTCCTTTTTCTGAAAGCATACGATTGTCGAGCTACCTATAGCTACCTGAAGTGTTTCTCACATTATTGCTCTACAACATGGCATCACTGTCTGTCTATACGAGAAGGAATCAAGACTTTACAGGACGCTACCCCCAGCTAAGTTGCAATAAGGATGGATGGGTTGTGATGGTCTTCAACAGTGCATGGTTCTATGGGCCAAAAATGTACTCCATAGCGGGTTTGATTGAGAGAGACAACGTCAAATGGGCACAACAACCCCAGTATATCAGTGACGGGCACTATCCCAAAGTAGCAATCAATGATAGCAAAGTTGTCATTGAAGTGCACAAATCACAGTGGGGGAACACTCTCTGGTACAGCATTGGCGTAATTGATGAGCAAACAAAGGAAATCAAATGGTCAGAAAAGGACCATACTCTTGGAAGCGGAGGCTGTAATCCAGCCGTTGCATTCACCAATTTGGGCACAGTCGTTGTTGTATATGAACAAAGTAACAAAACTTTCTATCGCATTGGAGAAGTCAACAAAGCTATAACAGATATCACATGGCACGCTTCAGGAGCTGAAGAGGTCTTCACTATTCCAACAAAGGAGCCTTCCATAAGTATGAATGAGAAAGGACTGGTGGTGGTGGCTGCTAACGCTTCTGGCATAATGACTAATAAGATTGTATTCCATATTGGCACATTGGAGGAGAATCATAGCATCACATGGAAGGATTTTGATCTGGCTCTATCGAAGGACATGTGGGGCTGTTGTCCAGTCGTTGCAATCAACAAGCAGAACCACATTATCTCCGTGCACATGTCTAATTCATTCAGAAAGCTTTATGTGGTCTACGGAGTCGTCAATGTAAACAAGAAAAGGATCGAATGGAGTGAGCAAGGCAAGCCTCTCGAGTATGACACTGGTTCGTATCCAGCTGTCACTCTGAATAGCAAAGGCCAGGTTGTGAGAATGCGTGAAGTAAATACTAGTTTTGGTATGTATTATGAGGTTGGCAACCTCTCAATCTCTTAAATAGTGGACAAGATAAGGTTTCTAAAACTTTAGTAGAAGATACATGTGGTATACCTACATGTGTATAATATTATAGATGTATAATAATGTGTATTATAGCAAATCTTTTTTTGTTAATGTGTTCTATTGTAGCCTCTTACATCATTTAATTGATAAATTTCAGCGTTGCAGCTTTTGTATATGGAACATTATCATTTCACATTGCCAGGTGGTCTTAGTCGGGAACATAATATAGCTATATCCAACATTCATGTTCCATGTGTTGATGCTGATCACAAAACAAAACGATTGAGCTCTCTCATACTCGCTAGATTTATTAATCATCCTAAGTACACAGAAACTAGTTGCTTATTTCTTCCTCATTTGGTGGCTCAGATGGTCAAACTGATCATCCGTGCATGGGCAGTGGGTACAAATGGTGTACCTGTATCTATACTCTCTGCTGAGAGCTCACCTGACAGTACCTGCACCCCTAGAGCCAGCCGAGGCACCAACCGTCTCACCTCACTCGTCACTCGGGTCATGCAGGCCGTGACCTCTGCACCCAGCCCTCCATTGAGGTAAGGTGTGTCGTGCATGTTCTCCACGATGATCCCGTGGACACCACACTCACGGTAGATCTCCGCTTCAAGGCATGCCCTGTTGATGATGTCATCAACTGCCAGGTGATACCTCGGAGTACCTGCATGATATTATGTATGTATGGAGAGATTTTTAATTGGTGCAAATTGGTGATTGTTAAAGAAAAGAATGGCCAAAATTTTACTGTCTGCACTATTTCGCTGTAAGCACTCATAATATACGAGATGTCAGACTGGCACCAGACCTGAATTCACATTTAAGTGAAGAAATTATCCATATCTGTTCAGTATAACATTTCATTTTCTTTCTTTATTTTACTTTATCATCCTATAATATCTATTTTATTTATACTTTAATTTATGCTGCACCTATAGTGGTGTGTTTATCAAATCAATAATAATAATAATAATAATTGCAAAACATTTGCTGTTGCATTAATGATTGGTTTGCCAAATTTAATGCTAGCTGTTTCAGTGACTCATTTTAACACACATGGGGAGCCCATAAGTACTTCAGAGTATAGAAGCATCAAGTGTACCATGATACTAGCTCATGAATTTTCAAAGAATCTGGGTGAGCAGAATGAAGCAGGTATACCAGCTAAATTGGCATGCTTGCATATCTAAAAACATCCACATGCAGGATGGAAGAAACGAAATACTGCAACTCTCTTGGCAGACAATCTTAGCCCTAATTCAAAATCGCAAGTCTATAAACTCACGCAGCTCTATTAGTACGTGAGATATTGTTATTGCACTGCAACAATAATAATAATAATTATTATTATTCCCCAAATTTTATTACCCGCATTACCAAGATTACCATTATTCCCTACATTGCCAACAACCACATTATTATGATGTAAGGAAAGTTAGGCCACTCCAATATAATTAGTTGTTTCCCAATTCCCGCCCGCATCATTTCCACAATTTCCAGATTTTATTCATTATAGTGTATTAGTATACCCGCTCTTATCTCGTTGTTTAACAATAGCTTTGGCATTGGTCGTCAATGTTGCTGGCGCTCTAATATGTATAGTGATAATGAATAATGAATAATGAACCGCCCGCCCGCATGCCCCAGGCTTTCTGGTGAAAGGGGAAACAGTGAATCATATTGGGGTGGCCTTACACACAAAATTGATAGAAGCACCCTTACTACCTCCAGCCAGGTAACAGCTTTATGACTAACTTGGCTCGATTAAAATTCCAAACTTTGAAAACCAAAACAGCTTGAAATCTAGCCAACCGAGGGATGGAGATTCGTGGAGGGAAGAAGTGTAATCATCCCACATGTACACGTGGAGGGAGATTTGGTAAAGGGTCATCAATTAAACCTATATGCGTGCATCACTACTAGACTGTACAAGCATGATTTTGTCTCCATGCAGTGTGTACTTTCCTGACTTTCAAAAGCCTTACCTGGGAGTGCCTGTACGTGTATCATTCCGATCACAGCTCCCTTTACACCACCGAACAGTCTCGACCACCTCGCAGCATTTGACGCCATTTCAGCCAACGCAAGTATATATTAGAGGAAATCGCAGATGGTAAAGATCGCCAAATTTACTTGTACAATTCCAGTTGTGCACAATACCCGGTAATAATATCACAAGACGCGTAAGGAGTTTAGCGTATGACCTTGATCATGATCCAGCGATAATAATTCTGCTGTTTGTAATGATCTATGGCAATAATTAAAATTTTAATGTTTACTGACAGTTTATGTAGACATAGTGAAATTGAAAGAACAGGCTAAAGAACAGTACACAACACAAACACAATTTTAAAATACAATGAAGTATGATGAATAAGAAAAAATGTGGATAATAACTTAACAACTACACTTTGCCTTCTTTTCCGCTGAGCGTCCTAGTTTTAGAGTACCAATTTTGCTGTCCAATGCAATTCTGTCTAATGGTAATCTTTCAGCTGTAGGCGAGAGAGAGAAAGAGAAGGGGGAGGGAGAGGAGAGAGAGAGGGGGGGAGAGAGAGAGAGAGAGAGAGAGAGAGAGAGAGAGAGAGAGAGAGAGAGAGAGAGAGAGAGAGAGAGAGAGAGAGAGAGAGAGAGAGAGAGAGAGAGAGAGAGAGAGAGAGAGAGAGAGAGAGAGAGAGAGAGAGAGAGAGAGAGAGAGAGAGAGAGAGAGAGAGAGAGAGAGAGAGAGAGAGTGAACATGATCATTAAGTAAGACAGTAGCAATGACATCATAAACCCTTGTTGCAGCTATGTAAATACCACCATCCTAACTAAAAGGTGCTTGCACTTCATTACTATAATTATAATTATGCTCAACAGTTCCTTGATGGATGTACCTATTGTTCTAAAGAGCTCCTGTACATTCCTCCCATCCTTAGCACTGGTCTCCATGAACAGAGCTTCAGTATTCCTGGCAAAGGTCTCTCCTGTTGACGTCTGAACCTACATGTATTATTATAATATTATCAACACACATGATACTGCTGATCGAGAGAACATACGTAAATTATTTATTGTTATGAAACATGCAATGCCATAATAACTATAGCAGCCACTACATTATACATGTACAGCATAAGAAAACTATTATGCAAAAATCACCGTAAAAACATCCAAAGTGCTCACTATTGTACCAAAACTATGCAACAACACACAAAGTTAAACACACAAACAACCATGTTTGTGAAATCAGACTAAGTACACACTCACACGCACACACATAAATGAGTAATTGACAGGAAAGCACTGTGGGTCCATGGATACACAAGTTTCATGACACTCATCCCTGCTTGAAAAGCTGGGAAGCCATGAAGCGTGGGACTGAGGTTGTGTAGTACAAGTATTGGTACATGTAACAAACATCTTAATGCTTGTAATGGACCATCACATGTCATACATGGGCAATACTTATGCATACAGTGTGTCATGTCGTAGGACATCACAAAGAGTAGATGTTTTTTATCTTCATATATAATATAAATATAAAATTATGAAGCATGACTGTACATGTACTTTGCACAAGTACATCCATATTTCCCCAATTAACCCCACCCAAACAATACCAACCCCACTGTTCCAACCCAAACCCTAAACCCTACCCTCTGCCTAATGACTACCTAATCTGTATTGTCCCTACAGAAATAATATTATTTCTCAAGCATAAGCACAGTGCACCTACATCTACCATGTACAAGTAGGGCCCAGCATAGTATGGTTTTTCAAGTTCCTACTATAGTGGACCTCTCTATTCCAGACACCCTTGGGACAGCTCAAAGTGTACTGATTAAAGGAGGTGTCCTCATTTCAGGGGTGTCCTTATAGAGGGGTTACACTGTATATGCTATCCTCTAATTCCACAATGTCATGTACATGTAGGACTGCCTTTGCAAGCACTGTGGTAATCTACCCCTGGGGATTAGTCGTGGAATTAATGGTGGCCGGGATAAAGTACATGTACGTATGTACATACTGTACCTGCCGTGATGATTCAAGGTCGAGTTTGTTGCCAGTGATGGCCAGGACAAGATTCTGTGGTCCCAACTGTCTCAGCTCTGTGATCCACGTCTGCATCTCATTGAAACTTCGCTGTGGATGAGAAGTGTATTTCAAATTCTCTCTCTCCCTTTCATCATGCACACACACAGTTAAAAAGCTTTTAATTGCACTAGATAGCCATATACCGTAGATTGTGAAATTTTCGCTGTTGAAAAATTTTCGTCGACGACCTTTTCCGACAAAAATTAAACACACGAAATATTTGTGTAACACGTACGTTGACCTATACCTGTTTTGGTCGCTAAAGTCTGGCGATGAAATTTAGACTATGCAAAAATTTTATAAGCGAAATATTTTATCAGCGAAAATATCCCGATCTACAGTATAATTATGTACATGTATCTACAGTGGAACCTCTCTATTCTGGATTCCCTATAAAGACAGCTTAAAGTATTCTGATCAAGGGAGCTGTCCTTATAGAGGGATTCCACTGTAGACATTAGTCATAAGGGATCATCCCCACATCCCTTCAGATGACAATTACAGCAGTTGGCTGGTCTTACCTCACTGGTTATATCATAGACCACAATGGCCGCTGCAGACCCTCTGTAGTACATAGGAGCCAGCCCTCTGTACTGTAAAGGGGGGAGGACATAAAAATAATAGTCAAGTACAAGCCTAAAAAGGTCACCATTCTACACAGTGACATACACACGAGATACAACACTCACACACACACATACACACGAGACATAATTAATACACACTAGATATGCACGTCCCTAGATCTGTAGTACATTGGGGCCTAGCCCTCAGTACCACAAGCTACAGTAGCTACATGTATATAGGAGGAAATCCCAAATGGTACAAAACACTCACTGAACTTAGTACTCAAACAGGCAACCCCCTGTTGCAGCACTGAAAGGGGGAAACTACACAATGTCAAGGCATTGAGCATTGTCCAACATCCAGTCATAGTGCATCATAACCTCCTTTCAGAGCAGTTTAGTATTGTGTGCTATATATATCATGCAGAGAATGGGGTAGGGGAGGGCCCACGTGAATAGTCCTGGGATGTCAAGAACTGTGACTGGTACATCAGATACAGTGTTCAATGCATCATAACATCCTTTCAGAGCGGCTTGCAATACATACTATTATTATTGTGTGCTATGTAGAGAATGGAAGGGACACAGTGTCACGCGTATAGTCCTGCCATGACTAAAATAACCAAAACAATTCCTTTTAGTGCTGATACTGAATTCAAACAATATTCAGCATGTTCTACATATGAGATGACTTCAAACATGAATATCAGTGTTGCTTGGATTGCTCGGTTCAGTAGTATTAATTTTTGGAAGAGATCAACCAATCTCTAGACACTGGGTCTAGAATATGAATGCCACATAACTTGGCATGAATCGAATACAAGCATGGGTGATGCTCAAGCTTGATTATCATATTTTACATAGTAGACAGAAATGTTGTACATTGGACATTAAATAAAATTTACGTGTAGATCACACTGATTGCAAGTTTGATTTACCTTTTCTTGTCCTGCAGTGTCCCATATCTGAAACAGAATTGAATTGTCTCCAACCTTGACCGTCTTGGTGGTGAATGCCGCCCTATAGAGTTTGGAGGGGGGGAGGGGGAGGGGGAGGGTCATTTGAGTGTCAACTATTAACTACTTTTACTCCAGTGGACAACACACGTTATTGTTATATTATGGTGCCCTGTAGAGAATACATGTGAAATCATCATTATTATACGATGATGAGGAAACTTCAATATCCACTCCAAATCCATTTCCCTATCTACCATACCATACCACCATTTTGAAAATTAATTTGTCATGCTACACAAATGAAAGTTGTGCATGTACGTACATGTACTTTAAGTGCATACATGTACATACATGCATGTACAGCAAATACCCATACATGGGCATTGACAGTATATGTACCCAAACACGAGATTGACACAAACTGACACAAGGTTTTCATAACTGCCACATATGCAAGCTTAGCACTAACGTAACCACATTAAACAGCACACAACCACTTTATAACCAGGGATACTGTGTTGTCAAAATCTTGTGCAACCAATGTCAATGGGCATCATACATGTACATGTACATGCACGTACATGTATTTCAATGATGACTATGACCCTACATAGCAAGCTGTTGTCTGGTGAACATACATGTACATTAACTAGCATACCGATACACTACTGAACAGCGGCACTTATGGTGCTCTAGTATAATTAGGCTACCATCAACACTAGTCAAGTGATTACAAAGACTCAGGCTCACGTATGCGTACATTTATATAGAGCATAATAATATTATGGCACACTTACCATCATACAGGATAAGTACTGTATGTATAGGCTCAACCCCACAATCGCTTTTAATTAATAGGCTGGCACCCCTACATATCACCAGGAGCTCCTGGTATCACTCATGTACATGTACATACATGTACATGTACAATACGTACACATACATGTACATGTACTACATGTAAGTCTGGTCGATCACACAAGGCCCTGTTATCATAAGACATTATCTTAAAAGGACTGTGGATACTCTAGCTCTGGTGATAACCAGTGGCCAGTGCAGTGGGCCTATATATGCCAGATTGTTATGCTATCAACAGGTCTTAACTATAATCAGCAGAGTGGGGGGTGTTAGTGTAAGTGGGAGCCACTTGACCTAGTGATCTTACCTCCTTAACCTACAAGTGGGCATCTACCCACAGTGCTAGTGGCTTGCTAGGCAGAGCAGAGAGCCAATAACCTTATCAGTGAGTGGATGAGCACCATTGAGTGCAGGGATTCCCCCACCATAATTATCCATTTGCTACCTTATCCTTCACTTAGGCTACTAGCCAATGCCAGTGCCTGGACCGAGTATATTATAGTCATTTTTATTTCCTTTACAACGTGCTTTTGAGATCAGCACTGATCAGTATTGTCTTTGGAATGTCTATGTTGGATGATATTGAATTAAAGGAGATATTCCCATGGTAGTCATTCTCACATAATTATAATATTATTATAGCTGCGTATTCCAATTAATAGAGGGCATCGTCATTAATTGACAGTATTTTCTGTGCAGACAGCTTGGCCATTGGACTAATGGCATAGACAATGTCTCGCTAAAGATTAGTGTCTCATTCATGTGTGCATATAATATGCCAAGATGTACATGCATTAACAGACTACTAATGTACATACGTATACATGTACTCTGTACATGTATACGTACATGTACATGTACATGCATACACGTATGTAGGAACTGCTGCTGACCTAAATTGGTGTGTTGTTGATAAAAGCACAGTAATGATCTAAAAAACAAGTAACTAATATCTTATCCCAACAGCGAGCATATGCATCGCACCGTCAGCATATACTTAAACTATACAGATGAGGCCTATGTGCTTACTAGCTACTTAATACCAACATGCATGTAGTACACATTGTACGTGTACGATGCATATACATGTACCAGTGATATACACAGTGGTTGTATATGTACAATGCATGAAGTACAAGTTTAGGTTGACATGACCAGGCAATTGTCTATTCCTAAGCAGCTCTTCCTATATAGCAACTTGAAATTCAAACAACTTACTTTCACAATGTGAACTACCGTAAAGTCTGGTTAATAAGCGCATGCGCTTATCACTCTCGGTGGTAAGGAAACATGCGCCTATTAGACGATGTGCGCTTAATAGAGAGTGAAATTTAGGCCCCGCCCACTGACAGCACGTTCGAGCGCTCGATCACAAAGCTAGCAAGTTATGAACACAGCGATTCTCGGAATAAGCTCTGTAATAGTTCATGGGAGTATGATCGGAAGCCATCGCTGGAAGAAAACCGTGGAAAAATAGCCGACTTCTTCGGCGAAACTCGCTTCGAAGTCAAGGTCAAGAGTCCGAACCCGTCTCAGTGCCGGGAACATCACAGTGTTGAGTATAGCCGATCTCGTGCAGCTGGTTATCCGAAAATAGGTTGGTAAATTAGTTCTAGCCATGTAGAGTATGGGACACTCTTGATCGAACGGTGAATACTTACTGTCGTCTTTATTGGGCGCATGCGCTTATTAGACAATACTTAACAACAGGAAGGAAGCATGCGCTTATTAAAAAATATGCGCTTAATAAGCATGTGCGCTTATTAACCAGACTTTACGGTATCTTAGTGCCTGCTATGGAACACCTGTACAAACCGTAATACTAGCTGCGGCTACTATGAAGTTCAGCCTTGCTGAAGTATGGCTACTAATTGAGGACGGCTTTTATTATTTTGGAGCTATACCTCTTGGTGACACTGACATGATAGACTAGTTTTTCAGGACTAATATTCGAGATACATGTACAATATGATCGACAAATAAGCAGTAAAACCAAGCCGGGGATGTTTTCTGCCATGTTTTTGCCTCAAACTACATGTACATGTAAATGATCATCCGTGGCTGGTGATCGTGGCCACACTCACTTAATTGTGTTTATGCATGCGTGCAGCTGCTATTCGAGGGTGACTACTATTTCTTTCGCAGAGATCCATTTGCAGCTACTATTTGAGGGCAGCTACTAATCGAGGTGTGGCTTCTATTTGAATAAATACGGCATATACTCAAAGGTATGCATACTTTCAGAAATAGAGGACATATATACAACCAAATTTATTCTATAACTGCGATTTATTCACTGTTAAGGATCTGTGGTGCTGTGCAGTTTGGCCGCTATCAACACAGACATGAATGGAAGGGGTTGTGGTGCTCTAGCTTGCACAGTTTGGCTGATATCAGTACAGACATGAAATTCAGTGTATGTAATGCTCATATTAGGCTAAACTTAAAACTATCATAATATTATTATACTAGGGTGATGTAAACCATCGAGGGGGTGAGCCTTCGCTCACAGCATAGCAAAGGGTTGCCCCGTCTACTATCTTCGATCCAAAGTACGTACATGTACAAGTAGCTATAGCTATTGTCATCAACTGAGAACAATCTATTGTAGCTAAAAGATCAAGAAAGGCGGAAAAAATGTATAGATTAATATTAAACAGTTGTGTACCACATTCCCAGTATGTCGGGAGCTTTGGCCCCTATGAGGCTACAGAATTGTCTGGGCAACTATAGCTAGCTTAGACCCGCGTTTGTAGCTGATTATATAGAAATTAGAGCATACCTAGACTTGACTACATGGCCTTATTGTTGTAGAAACATTTCTTGTGTACTGATGCCTTACCTTTGCTTGTTTTCTAGCTGTCTACTCGAGCTGGACACGAGCTGCATCTTTTGGTGAGCTATATTTAGAGTTAGCACGGCCAACGTTGACGATCTTTACCACAATGATTATGTGCATGCGATATATAAGCTAGCGAACACGTGGCCGATGTATCGCTACATACATATAAACATACACAAGTACAGCGATTTTCTCGTAGTACTGATTAGTGTGGGGCTCGCTCAGGCTCGTCCCAATTAATGACTAATCATATATGTGCACGGATGGATCTGGGCATATGAAATTCACATGGGATACACTTATAAGCGATTTATTGAACTTGACAAGTGACAAGTCAGCATCAAGACTGTTGCAGTGGTTGTTATGAGAATAATAAAGGGAATTATTAATCACTTGGTATGGGAATAACAGACCATGGATTCATTGACCACAATGAAACTAATTGGGCATCACCCAAAAACCATAGGCTACTTACCACTAGAGGGGTGTGGATGATCACAGGGTAGGCCAATGATGAAAGGGGGTGGGCCAGGGACTAACTAGAATCATAACAATCCTTGCATAATAGTTGAGGAAAATGAACCATGCAGTCAATACAAAACCACAATAAGGGAGTCTATACGCCATTTGCTACATCTCTGTCAATGTCAATCGCAGCGGACAATAAATTGTCATAATCCAGAATGTTACAGTCCAAGAGCCTTCTTTACTTACATGTAGGCTGTAATATCTCAATCAACACATACTAACAAAGTACATGTATAATTTTTGTTATACATGTACATGTAGCTCTAGCTAGCTCCAAGGGCAGTCATGAGTGGGCCCAGATATGGTCAGCATTAGAGACAAGGTAGCCCCAACAGGAGGAAGTAACATGGAAACAGTTACTGGCAATTGACAACTGTTATCGTGGCAGTTTCAATTGAACACAACTAAACACTGGCTGTCCTATTATAACACGATATTGGTGTATGTGTTGTGTGTGTGAATTGGATTGAAGTGGGCATGTACTGCATGTACAAACACACCAATCGAATGTGTGCACACACATCACTGATTGCACGCATCAGCCACACTATAGTCCACGCATATACACGTGCAAAATGTGAGCATAATATTATTTGCCATATACACATAATTATATGTAATGTGTCTCTCACTCCCTTTCCTGCTCTCTCCCTCCTCCCTCTCTCTTTCTCTCTCTCCCTCCCACTCCCTCTCCTTCCCCCCTCTCTCTCTTTTCTCTCTCTCTCCCTCTCCTCCCCCCCCCCTCTCTCTCTTTCTGTCGCTCTCTCTCCTTCCTCCTCCCCCTTTCACCGACATTAATTTTAAGGCAGTCTTCACAAGGAAGCTAGAATGTTAAAAAAACGTACTACATAACAGCATAATTTGTACTTTCAATTCTAGTAATCTAATATGCTCCACATATATTATACACTCACTTACATTGTACCATTATAAGGTACAGGATTAGAGAGAAAATAAGCACATGATAACTGCATTAGAGAGGAGGATACCGAAACATTGGTAGAAACTGAAGTATATGTAACTGTTATAGCTCAATGATCAGTAGCTATTGATAGTTCATACTACGGCAGAAATATTTACTCCAATACTACACATTTATTTAACTCCCCTCCCAATTAGGCTACTCATAACAGTGTCACAAACAAAATTATCTCAGAAAATATTATGCACATCACTAGTTAGTAGCATACAACTTAAATACAACTACATAGATATTTCTAGGTATTTTCTATAATAGCACAAGCATACGTAAGCGTAGTAGCACTAGTAGCTTCTCTAAAATTTGTAAAATTGGGGGCTTTCGAAGAAACATTTCCCCAGAACTAAAAGCTGCTACATGCATGTACATGTACATGCATGTACACATTAGGAGTGACAATAACAAAAGGTTAAAACATCAATATTGGCTATAATACATGTATACTCCCACGAGAGAGAGAGAGAGAGAGAGAGAGAGAGAGAGAGAGAGAGAGAGAGAGAGAGAGAGAGAGAGAGAGAGAGAGAGAGAGAGAGGGAAATGAGGGGAACATACCAATACGCACACGTGAATTGCAAAGAGCATTTACACTAAACATTGTTTTGGGATCACTCTTTATATCTAAACAATATTTGATTAAAAACTTTGAAAGAATCACAGAATGCTTTTCACATGCTCAATTAGGCCATAGGTGTATAGACCTGGCCTACACCGTGTATATACATGTGCTGGCCATTAGGCAATGCATCAGGTCTCTTGACATTAGGCACATGCACAGCACTAGCACTGCACTACACAGTATCACTAATTTAATTGGTACATTTTATATGATTCAGCACTGTTTCTTCATTTCAGCAGCTGCACATACATGTACATCTGTATGGACACCTGTGTCACCAGGTGCTAGCCTCTCTCCCTCCCTCCCTCTTTCTCTCTCTTATTCCCCATCCATCCTTTATGGGAGAAAACATGGGTGTGTCTGGTTTTGGCTGAGTCAGCTATATGGCACATTCAAACCGCGAGTTAGTTTATCACGGTGATCGTCACCCAGCATTCAAGTTCTTGTACAAACTACGCCTACGACAATTATTACATGAGCTGACAAAGCACGCACTTACCCCACTGTTAAGCTTTCGTGTTCTGAGAAGATGTCCGACACGAATCGGTTAACAATACAAGTCTTCCCTACACCACTGTCCTGCACAAAAACAATGCGATATTAAACAATAAACTCAAACAAAAAAAAGTGTATCGGTGCTACGCAGCTAACGCAGCCGGTCACACGAGACAAGCGCTACACTAGTTGCTTACCCCGAGTAGACAGAGCTTGACTTCATGGAGCGCCATTCTTTTCACTTCATTTGCACTGAGATCGCTGGAGAAAAATTCTGACGAGTACGATCGCTGCATCCTGCCCAAATAAATTTTGTACGGTTAGCCGATGATTGGCTGTTGAAATTTTACACGGTTAGATCCAAAATTTTTAAAGTGATTAATATCCGTGATTTGATTGAAACCGCATTTCACGATATCCGGTTCTCCGATCCTTTGTAGTTGTGAAGAAGGGCCCGAGGCGAGGCACCAACCCACAAGTACAGTCCTAGCCCCTGCAACTCCTCTTCCTTGTAAGTTTGTACGTTTCTCTAAACGGGAATCGATAATTAGATCTATTGTGTCATCGCGTAAAATTATCATGAAATCAGTAGTGAGACAATGAGACCTACCTGAATTGTTTCTCTGTGTTGATCAAGTTGTGATCACAAAACCATGACTTTTATATAAATTATTTTAGTACTGCAATATAGCTTAGGAGAGGTACTTTATATGCTAATCAATAATTTATTCCAAGAATAACTGGCTGACCTTTTCAGATACCATAAGCCTGACTTGAGTATTGACTCTGAATGCCAACTCAAAGGTTGCTGGCTAAACGTACTACTCAGTAACTGGTACTCACTGTTTAGTTGAGTGACTCAGTGACTGTCTATTGTTGTCAATAGATGCTCTGAATAGAGTATGTATGTATGTTAAACTTGTATTGGCCACAGAATGGGCATGTGGTATTAAATGACAGTCTATATATAGCACGGTGAGTGCATTCCCATTGTTTGCCGTGTATGTACTGTACTTGGCTATTCTTTATCATTCCTGAATTCCCATGCTATGTTAAACACCATGTTGAAAATGCTGTCATATAGTGCTCCCCTCTATTAAGTGACTGTTTCCATTTTACATGTAGTACTTCAAGGGTGGGGGAGTTAATATTATTGTTTGGAGGGGAAGATAGTGTTTACTTTACATTCACGCTAGGGAGTTAAGGGAGCATATTATTATTGTACGGGACTCTGCAATAGGCCACTAAATCATGGCTCTTTTTGAATTCAATCAGATATGATTTGCTCAAGGGATCATGTGCATGTTGTATACACGTAGTTACCAATGTTGAGACCCACCCCTGGCTATGCCATTGATCATTCATTACCACATACAATATCCTGTTGTAATAAATTGTTGCATAATAACTTGATGATATTTCATCATCTGCTTTTACAGTGCAGCAAAATTCTTGAATGGCTCAGCAATTGTTACAGTAGTCAATTCTGTACACTAGTCATCTACAATGGAGTCCTCTGTCGATCCTCCCCGAGTATCTAAGCTCAACATCTACCCAATCAAGTCCTGTAAGGCTCTCTCAGTCTCTGAGATTGAATTTGACGAGTTTGGAGTGGTTGGCGATCGACGGCTCATGATGATCGACCAGAACAATCGCTACCTCAGCCAGCGGCGCTTTGGAGTAATGACCACCGTTGTTTCAAAGTATATAGTCGAAAATGGCCGAGAATACTTCTGCATGAGTGCTCCAAGTGTGAGCTGGGATTTGAAAATTGAACTTGTCACGGAGGGCCAAAGAATTGATACACATCTGTGGGACTGTAGTGTTCGAATGATCGATCAAGGTGATGAGGCCGCAAGATGGTGCAATGAGCTGATTGGTCCAGACTGCGGTGGGAAGGTTCGTCTAGTTGCGAGTGCAGATGGAAGCAGCATAGGTGAAAAATATCGGAGATCTGTTGAGAACGTTCCAAAGAATTTAGAGAATAGAGTGTCTGGTATCCAAGTTGGACTGGCGAATGAATCACCAGTGTCTTTGGTATCACAGGAATCACTGGGTGATCTAAACGAAAAGATGACGCAGAATGGCGTCAGTGAAGTTGGTCTGGATCGATTTCGGATGAACATTGAGATTGCTGGCTGCTCCCGGGCCTTTGAAGAGGATGAGTGGCTACAGATTCGCATCGGAGGCATTCCCTTCCTGGTCTATGAGTATTGTGCGGTAAGTAGCATTTAATTTGTCCCCCCTTTACTACTTAGATTTCTAAGGGATATGGTGTATAGATGAGGATATAAAATTAATCATGTCACGAGACTAAAATTAAATCATGATCAGTTAGCCTCGTCCCCAGGCCCATTCCTCGCTTTTTCGATATTATATACTGAAAAGCTGGGAATGGACCTGGGGACGAAGACAGTATACTTTAATAACATTTACCAACTTCAATTATTGTATAGTAACTGTTTTGAGATGATTGCCACTGCCTTTACACTTGATCCCTCCACCTGCAGCGTTGTAAGCAGACCAGTGTGAACCAAGAGACCGGAGTGGTGGACAAGATTGGACCCATTGACATTCTACGCAAGTACCGAGCCCCCCAGGGACCCACACATGCCAATTTTGGTCAACATTTGATCCCCCTTCAGAAGTCTGGCAAGGTCCATGTTGGAGATATTATTCAAATTATAGAGAGAAAGAAATAGACTCATGCCACCAAATTATCTGAATCTAGCATAATATTATTTTTATATATTTATTCATGTACATGCATGATACAGTGTCATGTATTGATGGTATACCCCTCCCGAGCTCATGAAAATCTAATATTATGATATGGAAATGGTCGCTGAACAAGCCCCACCCCTTACAGCTTCTCTGCATGCCAAACTCCACCCATACATACATGTATCAGCTGAAGGGTGGTGGCTGGCCCGCTAGACTACCGTTCACCTCTCGGGATATATCTTGTAAGTTATAGAGTAGATGCCCAAAATATCTCTCTCCCTCTGTAAATTATTATATCCTGATTAGAGGCTACACAATTTAATATTTTTAGGCATGTAGTCTCATGGGTGCAAGGATACTGATTATACAGGTTTTGAACCATAAAATAATTTATGATTTACAGTGTACCCCCCGGTCATGGCGTCCCTGGCTGCTGGCAGTGACTCATCTGTTGACCCTCCCAGAGTGACTGCTCTCAATGTATTCCCAATCAAGTCATGCAAGTCTATCCAAGTCACGGAGATCGAGTTCGACGAGTTTGGCGTGGCCGGTGACCGAAGATTCATGATGATGACCAGTAAAGGTGCCCTTCTCTCTCAGCGGAGTGGCTACCCCATAATGGCCACGGTCACAGCTAGTTTTGTCGTGGAAAATGGCAAACGATTTCTCTGCGCCAGTGCTCCGAGCATGAGCTGGGACTTGAAATTCGAGCCAATCTTAGAGGGACCTCGCGTGGACGCCTACGTCGGCTACGACGAGAAAGTGAGGGTGATTGATCAGGGGGAGATCCCAGCTAAATGGTTTAATCAACTCATTGGACTCGAGACGACGTTCAACAGACTCGTGGCTAGTGCTGAGAAGATTCCTAGTGCTGGGGAGAGCTTTCAGCGATTGGTTCCAACCATACCCCCCAGCCTCAAAAATAAACTCCCCCCTATGCAAGTCTGTCTGGCAGATGTAGCACCAGTGACCGTTGCGTCTCACGAATCGCTGGCTGATTTGAATGCCAGACTGAGAGAGAGAGGAGTGAACGAGGTGCCATTGAATAGATTTCGGATGAACATTGAAGTGGCGGGATGCTCCAGAGCCTTTGAGGAGGATGATTGGTTCTTGGTTCACATTGGAGAGGTCCCCTTTCTAGTGTATACGTATGTGGAGGTAAGTAAGTACAGTACGGCCTCAGACCATTTTCTTGAATGAGCAGAGAATGTACATGTAAGATACATGTATTGTACATTTGGAATGGTTGCATGTGTGCATCTGGTTGGCACATTATAGTTATACATCAAAGATATTAAGTACACACAGTCAAGATTAGTAGTCACATGCCCGCTGGCATGGTAACGTTTCCCCTCATTATAGCATTATAGCATTTGTATGACCTCAGCCTCACCACAAATGCATGCTCCAGTCATGTACATGTAGGTACATGTACACATGTTCTCTGAGTCTCTCTCTCCCTCTCCCCTTCCCACCCTCCCTCCCTCCCTCTCTCCCCCCCCCCTCTCTCTCTCTCTCTCTCTCTCCCTCCCCCTCCCCTCTTCCTTCTCTTTTCCTCTCCTTTAATATTGACTCAGTCATGTGCACACACAGACAATCACATAGGTGGCCGATAACAGATCTACTGTAACAGTGTATATACTCACCCTCAAAATTAATTGTATTCCTCATACACACAGCGTTGCAAGATGACTGGTATCAATCAGGACACCGGAGAGGTGGATAAACTCGGCCCTTTGGACATCCTTCGGACTTACCGTGCCCCCCAAGGCCCAGCTCATGCCAGGTTCGGCCAGCAGATGCTCCCTCTACAGCGGACAGGCAAAGTCAGAGTGGGTGATGTGGTAAAAGTCATGGAGTGGAAAAAGTACTAAGAACCTGTCACGTTCTTAATTTTTATAATGTTCAGACTCTGTCAAATGAAGTATTTTTTAATATCTAAATGGTGTTCAGAACCATGCATGCATATCTATTACCCGGTGACATAGTATATTTGGCATCCCAGGAAATTTTGCACCCCCATTCCATATAAAATACAAGTAATTTTTATACACCCCCCTAGGATATTTGGAACCCCCTTGTGAGTAAGGAATTCTGGTACCCCTTACCAAATTTAAATTATAATATCCTAGGAATTTTGACACCCCCATATATACCAAATTTCCTAGGAACTTTGGTACCCCCTACCAAAATTAATATCCTAGAAATCTTGACACCCCCATACTAGGAATCGTTTGGTACCCCAGGCTAGCCGTAGGCAATTATTCTTACAATAGGTATATACCTCATACCAATTATTAATTAATTTCAACACACAAGTACCGGTACCAGGGTGTAATTATTATTATCAAGAAAATGAGAGAATAACGGTTAGCTATATATAGACTATATTATTATATGAATTATTGCTTTTGCAAAAATTGCAGTATTACGACTGGATCTGCAATAATTGGACTGCTGGCTTATCGGCTAACCAATGTTCAGGAATGCCACCATAGTCTGCGTAAAACCATAGCTCACATTGTTCACATTCAATTGTTTTGTCTCGATATATCACAGGCATGTAGCTACATATATATGGGACAGGTGTAGTAGCTATAGCTTACGGTGGCCCTGAGGTGTCCTAAGCCACTCCAACTAAGTGGACCTCTTAAGTCATTCAGACCTAAGAAGTGCCCATGCTAAGACATGATGCTAAGCGATTCACACCCTCTGCTAAGTGATTCGATCTTAAGAAGTACCAGTGTTCTCTGCTCCACGATTATGCTAAACGATTAATAAGTTGCTCCATCGTGTGGTGCTCTATGCTAAGAAGCACCTATGCTAAGCGATTGATTAGTAGCCGCTAAGCGATTGAGCTAAATTATGCTCTGCGCACATGCCCATGCCTACATGTACATGCGCGTATGCGTCCGCACGCATTTGCACGCCCAACGTTACATGAACCTTGAACCTGCGCAATGTTTTGGATCTAGATCCTGTCTGTAAATGGATTTATGATTTAGGCCACTTCAACTGCAATGGTTGTTTCACGGGAATACCAGACAAAAGTTCAGAGTCGTGCCAGTCCTCTAAAGAATAGGTCAAAGTTCAAACCACGCCGCGCTCACTTGATTGCGCATGCGCAAGTTATAGGGACGCTGTCTTATTCATATTAGCGGCAACTTCTTAGCACTGCTACTTCTTAGAAATTAATCGCTTAGCAGAGGTGCTTCTTAGCATAGAGCACCACACGTTAGAGCAATTTAATTAATCGCTTAGCATAATCGTGGATCAGAGAATACTGGTACTTCTTAAGATCGAATCGCTTAGCAGAGAGTGTGAATCGCTTAGCATCATGTCTTAGCATGGGCACTTCTTAGGTCTGAATGACTTAAGAGGTCTAAGTGGTTTAGGACACCTCAGGGCCACGGTAATAGCTATTTCAATATCATGGGAAATGACGACTGTATCCAGACAGTCACTTTTGCTTCTTCGAGAAAGTTGAAAGTCTTCTCCGCTTTAGACAGGTAACTAAGGAGATGTTATCTCATTATGGGACATGCACCATGAGATGAGGAGGAACTACCGGTACTCCTACTTCACCCTCTTTTGTCCTTTGAGGTGTCAGAAAGCACAGGATAGCTAGATTTTTTTTTTCCTCATTAACCTCGAGCTCAACCTAGTCTCTTCCCCTAAGCTCAACCTGCATTGCCAGTGATCAGCGCTATGCGCGTGAAGGGGATTCAATATTTCCTAAGGGGTACCATTGGGGATACCGAGGGTATGCGGCATGGGGAGCAAATTATTCCACGTACGGGGGTACCATAAAGGGGGAATGTCAAAATTACTGTGACACCGTACTGTAACTGAGCCACACCCAATTTCATAAAAAGGGGTGGGGCTGTGCACATGCATCATATCATGTCATTGGTCAAAAACATGAAAAAGGCGCGGAGAGTTGAAGAAAGCCGAGACACATGTTATTGATATCAACTGTCTTCCTGTATATTTGGACGTATCGTTGTGTGGTCTCGACCTCCAGCAAGCCAGAGGAGTCAAGTAGGACAAGAAAGACACTTCGTAAGCTTTAGAATACTGTCATCAATTCTCTAGACTTCAACAATAATGTTGAGGCGGATGGACTCGAACGTGGACCCTCCCAGAGTGACAGGGCTGAACGTCTTCCCCATCAAGTCCTGTAAGGCCATACGAAAGACAGAGATAGAGTTCGACGCTTATGGAGTCGCTGGCGACCGTAGGTTCATGATGATAAACGGAAACGGACGCCTCCTCGCTCAACGCCAGGCACCCATCATGGCTACAGTAACTGCCAACTTCGAGATGGAGAAGGGAAAGCGTTACCTCCGCGCCAGAGCTCCCAGCATGACCTGGGACTTGAAATTTGAACCGATTTTGGAAGGACCTCGAATTGACGCTACGGTCTGGGACAGTCACATCAGAGTGATAGATCAAGGAGAGGTTCCGGCAAAGTGGTTCAATGAGCTACTGGGCTGCCAATCTACCAATAACAGGCTGGTGGCAAGTGCAGAGACGAGTAGAGAGGGTGAAACATACGAGAGAGAGATTTGGAACTTACCGTCTGGTGTAAAGAACAGACTAAATGTACCTCAGTCTAGCGTGGAAGGCACTGGGCATGAGACTAGTGTGGAGGTCGGTCTTGCTGACTCAGCACCCGTGTCACTGATGTCTCAGGAGTCACTGGAAGATCTGAACACCAGAATGGCAGAGAGCGGTGCATACGAGGTGCCGTTGAATCGATTTCGGATGAACATTGAGATAGCAGGATGCTCCAGACCTTACGAGGAGGACGAGTGGGTGAAAGTGCGTGTAGGGGAAGTCCCCTTCCTCATCTACAGGGACTCTGAGGTACGAATAATTTATACACATCATATCATAGTAATTTATATTATGCCTAAAAGGGTGTTTGAGAGTCATAGATCGTAGGCCTACTCCATAAGCCTTTGTTATAGAGTTACCCTATTACCATAATATTATCATAATTATGACGTTGTACATTTTGAATGTTCCATTCACTATGCGCTGCCTTTAACCCTTTAACTATAATATCATCTCATAGCGTTGCAAGATGACTGGTGTGGATCAAGAAACTGGAGAGGTGGACAAAGTAGGACCACTGGACGTTCTACGAACTTACCGAGCTCCTAAAGGACCCCTGCATGCCAAATTTGGCCAGCTGATGATCCCCCTCCAGTGGACAGGGAAGGTCAGAGTGGGGGACACTGTACAAATCTTAGAAAGAAAGAAGTGAACAAGCTAGTACATCAATGTATCATGCCTATGTGATCAGCCATTTCATTTTGTGTGTGCTGTAGCTACATGTTTCAATGCTAATATATAATAATATTCACATCATTCAGTCAATTCATGGTTGCATAAAAACAATTAATGTCATGCTCATGTCACAAGTTATGTGCCTTCTAATTACAGCTCAATGTCTTCCGCTAGATGAGGTAGTCCCACAGTAGGTGATTTGAGGGCATCAGCCAGACTGCTCAAGGTTGGCTTGAGTTTAGAGTTCCTCATCCACTCTATTAGAGTTGCTCTGAAACAGTCGTCAACATCGCAATGGTTGGACTTCTTAATGGCATCCAGAGTTCCAACTGTTAGACCCAATTCTAAACCAATATTGTACCACTTAGATCGTGCCTCCCACACTGCTCTCTGGACAGCTGCTAAGTCATCAACTGTGAGAAGGCGAGAAGCTTCTTCAACCTACATAGACACACACACACACACACGATGACATAATAACAATAATATAATACTATAATAATGACAATTAACAAAGCACCATCTCAATCAATCATTGGCAACAATGCTATTGAGGCTTACTTTATCTTTATTATCGGCTGAAGATAAGGTGTTAGGGCTACTAGTAGAACTTTCAGAAGCATTCTTACAAGGTGGTGTTTTTGCAATACAGTCTTTATTGTCGGCTGAAGATAGGGTGCTAGGTCTAGAACTTTCAAAAGTATTCTCACGTGGTGGTACTATTGCAGTACTTTCTTTATCATCGGCTGAAGATAGGGTACTTGGCCTAGAACTTTTAGAAGTATCCTCATGTCGTGAAGCACAGTCTGGTGAGCCAGTAGAGGGTTTAGCTGTGCATAATGAATACATTGATCACACTAAAGCTACAGCTAATTCTGAAACTGTTACAAAGATACCTTTTGGTACATAATATTTTATTTGAGCCAAATCAGCCATTGAACATGGAGGGGTGGAAGGAGCTAAAATTTTAACGTCATCTGTCAATTGAACAATATTTGTTGAGGATGACTGATGATCAGCATTCTCCTGTGAAAAATCAACAGAGATAATTTTGGCAACAAATAAGGAGAAATAATCATACCACTTTAGGTTGCTGTACTCGATTAACTGTACTAGATCTAGCTATAGCAAGATCCTCCTGTAACCACAGCATAATAATAAATTATACGGCAATAATAAGATTAGTACAATCCATATCTTACCTGATGACGTCTTTCCATTTCGTTATTCATCACTCTAGCTAATTCAGGACTCACTGGATTTCCATCAAACACAAAGATCTTATTAAAGAAACGACCATAGCCTAGTTTAGGAAATTGTGATGGTAGGCGCTCCATTAAAGCAGAAAAGCCTCCGTCATCGATTTTATTGCGATCCAGGCGCCACCCGGCCAGCTCTCTACATGGACACCGATTATCTGGTGAATTCTTGCCAAAAACTACGTTAAACAGCAGTAGAAGGTCTTCAGAAGTGATACGACAGTTAATACAGCTTAGCCAGCTCAAGGATGGACACAAGTGCATGAATCCAGCCAAAACATAAATGCCCTCCCCTGTGAAGTTGTTGCCATCCAGAGTTAAGTCAAAAAGGATGTCCGTTTGAGGCAATTGACAAAGCAGCTGTCCTACCTCTTGCACACCTATCACATTCCTATCAGATCTAGATTCACCGCTTGGAGGAATAACTTCAACATTTGTTAGCTGGCAGTGAGATAAATTGAGACCTGTAAATTCATAGCGACTATTGCTGAGCATTTCACCAATGGTACGAGTTCCACAGGTGCCGAATGGATTGTTACCAAAATTGAATTCATACAGTTCATTTGCCAAAATTATCATCTTTGAGTGCATAGCTTCGATCAAGCATAAAATTCCAGTATTATGGATGCAATTACCTTTCAAGTCCAATGTATAAAAACAGAAACTGATCATGATTTGCAATTGATCTGCTCTTAATGTCTCAATGAAAGTTATCAAACCAGAATCGCCAAGGTTTGTCTCGTTCAAAGTAATCCTAAACTGTGGTACTTTACTACAAAATTTATGTCCCATTGTTTCTTTCATGAGGCCAGGGTAAAGCATAGGTATTAAACGATTGCTCTTAGATACGATCCTACCTAGGGCTACTGCTCCGGATACACCAACAGCATTATGTGAAATGTTAACCTCAAGGAGGCAAAAGCAACAAGATGCAAAGATATTTAAGAGGTCATCATTGATTTTGGCATTATCAATACTAAGTGATCCTTCTAGATTAAGCTCATCAAGATGATCGAATGTATGACACTTGGCTGCTTTGCCTAATGCCTGGATACCAGAAACTGAAAGGCGATTGTTAGATAGATCTAACGTAGATAGTGTTCCGAAAGAGTGTTTTTCCTTTGGGGCAGTAATAGACATTAAAGTTTCAGTTCCTATCTTGTTATTACTAACTTCAAGCACTTGAAGTGAATCAAAAGCAGCTGAAGCTCGACTGAAGAGATCACTTATGACCTTGTCAGCTAATTTATTGCCATTTAATATTAGCATCTGGATTTTCACTGTTCCACTTTTACTGACTAGTGTATCAGTTAATGCTCTGATTGAATCGTCACCAATACCAGACCAACTAAAATCAAGCCTTAGAGGAATAATATTATTCTTTTCCTGAATGCTGGAGATAACAAAGACAATAGCAGCACAATCATAAGCAGAAAGATGTGGTCTTCCAAGTACCATTGGAATTGGTGCAGTTATCTGGAAGAGATTGTTTAAAGCTATGGCAGAATCATAGGGATGAAATGGTTTGTTAAGTACTGCTATGGCAGACTTAAGTGTTTTGTCTCGCTCAAGACGTGTGAATTCCTGGCAAGATCCATGTATAGCTTGAATCACTTTCTGACTTACTAACTTGTTTCTAGCTTCGAAGGCTAAGAAGCAAAGCTGCAACCATCCATCAAGGAATATTAGTGTATCCTTGAACGTGGTTATTAGAGACTCTGTAAGGTGTTCAACATTTGGCTGTTGTATTTTCGGATCCACCGTAGCCTCATGAAAGTAAATGCCACAGAAAAATCTCCAGACTGGGCCAAAACGCAAAGACCTATTCAACATGTTTTTCATGACTATGAGTAATGGTTTCACATCTTCATCTGGCTTAAGCTCAATGATTTCCAACTGTTTATCATATGGTTGTTTCACAATGTGTAGGGCAGCAAGATACTCTTGGAAGACTTGATGAAGAAAATGAAAAGATACTCCATAGCCAGTTTCAAGAATAGGTTCAGCTGACTGTAGCAAGCCAAAGCAAAGAATCTTTTCATCCAAAGCTAATCCCTGAGGAAAAAAGGTGGTCAACTTTTCCCTAGAGAAGATAATTTGATCTTCTTCCATTGTACGGTAAGCAAACTCACACAAAAGCTTAAAAGGTTCAACTAAATCATTGGGCAAAGCATCAAAGTTAGCTAAACTTTTTATGCTCTCGTACGCCTCACTTTTCTGTAAGTTACGAAGAATTATGTTCAAGATAACCTTCGTATGCAAATCTGTCATGGTAGCAGGAAGAGCCTCCTCACGTGTGCGCCACAAGTGGCATAGGATAGCACAGTTGAGGGGAACACTGCATATACTCTCAAGAAATGGTATAATACTAATCTGCTTCAATAGTCGTCTTGCTTTATCCCGATCATCAGCAAATTCAGATAGGATGTAATCTTGACTACTAATTTTACTGAAACCATGAATCTCAACACATCGATCAAACTGGTGAAGTGAGCTAGAGGCAGAAGAACGTGAGGTCAATATAACGAAAGCAAAAGGAAGAAGACCTTCAAAAAGTAGTGTACATAAGAAAGACCCTTTATGTCGTCTAGATTTATCAAGCTCATCCCAGCCATCAGCAATAATAAGCACTTTCTCTCCTTCCTCCTTTTCCAAAAAGTGAGCTACTGATGTACAAACCTCTTTACTGGGGTGTAGCAATTCGAGTAGCTGAAGTAGTGAGCCAGCTGAACTAACTATTCTATGCCGTAGCGGCAAGAACAAGACTAACTTGAATTCATGAAAGATTTTCCCATTTGCCCAATCCTCAATCACTGACAAGCAAAAGGATGTCTTGCCTATCCCAGCGTCACCTTCGACAAGGACCTTCCTAACTGGCTTTTGTCCATCCTCCACCTCAAAGAGCTTGCTATAATCTAACAAACTTCGCTTTGTCTCCTCAACAGCCTTGCCCCTTTGCTGGTTGCCATAGTAACCCTCACCTATTTTTCTGTTTACTAGCGAAAAGCTAATTATTTTACTTGAATGGCGTAGAGGCCACTGTCTTTCATGAACTAAGAGTCGCTCTCTGTACTTCTTTTTAATGCTGGTAATGAATTTCTCCATGTTGTTACTCCTGGTGCACTAATTCTAAAAAAGAGAAGCAGCTCAGTCTGAGATATATATAACCTAAAGTAGCTACATAATATTATTATATAACTGTACACAGCTTTTCAAAGTGACAATGGCTATTCATGCAGGTACAGTGTTACGTTGCTACAATGATTTTGAATTATGAATACCAAGCCCATAATAAGGCATGGCATCGAGTACTATCATCACACAAGACCATATAATACCAGATGTATGCATGCGTCATTGCCTGCTCATGCATGCCTAGCTAGCTTATGATGACTACTACTATGCATGTGTTGGCAGTATAGGACATCAATTAGAATTCAGTACAAGTACAATGCACATTACTATGGTATACAGTGTTGCATTATGTTGTCATCATTGTCAATCGTAGGCACAAAACCTCCAGGTCTTGACAGCTAGGTATCTAAGTGCATGAGTGGCCAGTGCTATCAAGACATTAATTTTAAGATGGCAAAAAGTGACTATTTTCTTCAAAGCTCTCGATAAGGATCATGAATGCTACATAGAGATTGTCATTTTGATCAGTCATGCCTATCCATCTCATGCATGTACCTACATGTAGTAAAGCCACGACATTGTGCTATGCCGCTATGCCGCTATGGCTGCTTTCTATGGCGGAATCCCTCTAAATTAAATCTGGGATCCAGTATAAGTGATTGGATACTGAGGTGTACTTTTCAGCCAAGCCAAGTGTCCACTTTATGGCACACCATATTATTTCAAGGGGTTCAATTACATGTAAGTGGATACATTATTGTAGATTCTGAAGCCGCATTCACAAAGTGCATGGGGTTCCTAATAGGTTGATGGTTGATCATTATGTGTTACGGTAGCTACGTGCAAGCTCTAGCGATGTTGTTATCATCATAAATATTGTTTTGATTACTATTATAGCTGCATGACATGTGATACCACACAACAATAGCTAATATAGCCATACATTATAGCTGCATGACATGTGACACTACACAATAATTATAGCCATACATAAAATTCATAAAAAGTACTGTCAGCTTTAAATCTATAATATTCTTGAACATGCTAGCTCAAACACTAGTACTGCTAGGGCAGTGGATGCGGGGGGTGAGCCTTGCATGCATGCGAGCTGGCGCCGAATTTAATGCCGGTATCACAGTATATTTGGCATCCCAGGAAATTTGGCACCCCCATTCTAGGATATTATGCACCCCTTGGGATATTTGGAATCCCCTTGTGTGTAAGGATTCTGGTAGCCCCTAGAAATCTTGACACCCCCATTACTAAATCCTAGGAACTCTGAGAGAATAGCTACTAATATGAATTATTATTTCTGCAAGAATTGCATGCAGTGCCACAAGATGCACTTCCTGGATCTGCAATAAGGACTACTGATTTATTGGCTAATCAATGTTCAGGAACAGATGACATACCAACATAGTCTGCGTAAAACCATAGCTCATATGGGGTGCATGCCATTTGTGTCAAAATTCATTACTGGAATGGGATTTACAAAGTAGTAAACATGCTAAACGCTATATACATAAACCTTGTGCTGTATATATAGCTATTCAATATTATGGAGAACAGTATCCAGATAGCTAATCACTTTTGCTTCTTCTGAATATCTTCTCCACTTTAGCTATGGAGATGTCTCATTTGGCTATAATCAAAATTATTTAAATACTTCGAAGGATCCAAGCACAGGCAAATGCAATAATTACAAATATCAACAGTACAGTCTACGCTAAGACCGCCTTAATTGGCTCTGGAATGCGGTTTGGGCAGCTGTACAGTAGTATATGGGCGACCGCATGGTGGAATAATGC
>OZ005691.1:4377309-4420799 GCA_963930775.1 Cliona cf. orientalis | reverse complement strand
AAAAAAAATCCCTGCATAGAAGTCAACAGCATACAATGTAACAATAGTGCTCAGGTACACTGAGGTACATACTTTAATTAATGGTCTTGGTGATGAGCTGCTGACCACGTCACGTGGTTTGTATCTCAAGTAGGCTAGTGGTTATGCTCAAGTAGTTTGTGGCTTAATTATAAGGCAAGCTATTGTGCCAACATTGGGGGTGACTTAGATCCTCAGCTGTAATTCCCAAGTCATGACTGGCTTAGACCCTAAGCTGATGGAACTGGCTTAAATGCTAAGCTGAGAATGGCTTAGATCCTAAGCTGAGGTTGTCTTAGATACTAGTGGCTTAGATCCTAAGCAGCTGAGGTTGGCTTAGATTCTAAGCCAAGGTTGTCTTATAGATATTAGTGGCTTAGATCCTAAGCAGCTGAGGTTGGCTTAGATTCTAAACCAAGGTTGTCTTTGATACTAGTGGCTTAGATCCTAAGCGGAGGGTGGCTTAGATCCTAAGCTGATGGTACTGGCTAAGCTAAGCGGAGGTTGGCTTAGATCCTAAGCTGATGGCACTGGCTTAGATTCTAAGCTAAGCGGAGGTTGGCTTAGATCCTAAGCGGAGGGTGGCTTAGATCCTAAGCTGATGGTACTGGCTTAGATTCTAAGCTAAGCGGAGGTTGGCTTAGATCCTAAGCCGAGGGTGGCTTAGATCCTAAGCTACCCTCGGTTCATTAAAGTGTAAATTTTTACAGAATCCGGAAAAAAAATATTCCGGATCTTAAATGGATACTGTTATATCCTGCTTGATTATGATTGAAGGGTTATAAGAATCAGAGTGGCCTAACCCACAAATGTTGAGTTAGCCCCTCTAATCTTGAAAATCTGTTTAAAATGCATTACATGAGCAACAGAAAATTCACATTTTTAAAAATTGAGTGATTTGGAAGACTGTGTAGGATATTATATTATTTGGTTTTTAGTCCATTTTTGAGCTTTTTAGACAATTTCCCACATTCAATTTGGGGTTAGGCCACTCTGGTTCTCGACCCTTCAATTAAATCTTTTATTATTATATTCATGCATGATCTGATTCATGCAGGCACAAGATTATAATAGATCTGGCAATTATACTGGTGCTAAACAGTGTGGATACATGCCATGGCTCTTGGTTGCAACATAGCAGTCATTGTTTGGTATGTCATTGAAATCATCACCATCGTCAGCATCCTTGCTGTTATCCTCTCGGCTAGTAGCTCTGGAAGTGGCTACTATATATAGCAACAGTGGCTGCCGTTATAACAGTGGTTACATTATTATAATTATTGCTGATTATAATATTGTTGCTTCAAAAAGTACTGAATTACACGGAACAAAATTTAATACGGAACAAAATTTAATAATCATTAGCTATAGCCATTATAAAGACAGTAACAGTTGCAAAAATCGTGTGTATTTAGCTAGCTAGTTCTTGTATACTGTACAATACTGATTGGATTTTTAAAATTATGTTATAGTTATAGTAGCGATATCCAACCTCCAAGGGCCTCCAGTAAATCGAACATATCTCAGCTCTGGCTAGGAGTACACTCACGGGAAAAACTGCGCTGGGTAGCTCACTGAATGAGCTATCTACTGACGCCTTAACCGTGCAAATCGGTTCCGCGGAACCGCTGCTAGCTTCGGTTTTGTTTGTATTAAGTTTCTATGAGGAAAGTTTAGGTGGGCGTGGCTACGTAACGGTTTTATCTACGGACACGTTACAAGCACCGTTGGATAGAGCTCGTGGAGAGCTACCTTCTGATACTCGAACATTGATATTCCACTAAAAGATAATCCGCGGAAAAATCAGTGAAATTTGGAGGTTGGATATCGCTAGTTATAGCACGGGGCCAGGGATTTATGGCAGTAAACCGACCCGAGTCCGAGGGCGTAGCCCGAGGACAAGGGCGGTTTACGTCGCCATAAATCCCTGGCAACCGTGCTATAACTATTATATATCCCACCTGATTGGCTAAAAGTCACGCGCACCATAGTCTACATGCATAGCAACAACCGTTCTAACCTAGCAACAATAGTTCCGAACAGAAAGAGAGTTGCACAGTAAAAACAAACCAGCAAAGAAACAACCGATGACGGATGGCTTAATTGAGTCACGGAACCATGGCTAGTTGAATCAATCAGTGCTTCAGCTTTCCGTGAACAGAAGACAGTCAGGTAGCTAGCTTCGAAAACAAATAGAATAGTTTCACTGTTCAACAAACTCGGACAATGGCTACTGAGACTTGGACTAGCAGCTAGTACAGTTCACTTGCAGTTGAACTTGCCACGTGGTAGAACTGCCAGATCGAGTGATAGCTAATTGGTTCCTGATTAGTGTCAATTAGTGTGCGTGTGTTTCCGTGTCTATGTAAACAATGTCTACTGCCTATGTACAGTATAGTGTGTGTGCAACCATGGTGCAATGAAAAGTAGCACTGTGCTGATGCACACGCACATATAGTAGGTATGATGATGTGACTGCTTGTGTGAACTAAACAATGGCTCTGATTGGTCAAGGTCATAGCCAGAGGGAGGGAAATATGGATCATATTTTCCCTTGTACCCCTCAGGGAGGGAAAATATCCTAGTTATACCCCGGCTGATATAATTATTACGTCCAGAGTCCCAATTAGAAAAAAAAAACAAATCGGCCGACCGATGAGGTAATTATTATGAGTAATGATGAGTAATGATGATGTAAATGCGGTTAAGACTGTTTCAAAATGTTTAGCGCGCATGAAAGGTTATTGGGGCCCAGAATTCGAACCTAGCGTAGAAGAGATCGTGGACTATCCGATGATATCCTTTTGGCGTTTCTCTCAGTTCGCTTTCTCTAGCGAGCTCGCTTTCAGGGCAGGGGGATTTCCCTATTCAGTCGAGCACATGGCGGGTGAAGGTCAACCGGCTCAAGCCGCGCGCCCCAATATTGTACACGTATACGGAGCATGCGCAGTTTGTCGATGTGTCCTAGTTCGAATTTATGGCGGCGTATTCGTGAGGGACTCTGGACGTAGTCTCTGAGTTGTTCATTACGTCCAGAGTCCCAATTAGAAACAAAGAATTCGGCTCTCGCTATGATGAAATTATGATGAAATGATGATGAAATGATGATGAAACCTATGATGAAACTTATGATGTAATTCCTGTGAAACTGTTTCAAAATGTTTAGCGCGCATGAAAGGTTGTTGGGACCCAGAATTCGAACCTAGCGTAGAAGACATCGTGGACTATCGATGAGATATGGCGATTTTCTCGGTTCGCTTTCTTTGGCGAGCTCGCACTCGGGGGGATTTCCCTATTCAGTCGAACACGTGGCAGGTGAAGGTCAACCGGCTCAAGCCGCGCGCCCCGATATTGTACGCGTATACGGAGCATGCGCAGTTTGTCGATGTGTCCTAGTTCGAATTTGTGGCGGCGTATTCATGAGGGACTCTGGACGTAGTCTCCAAGTTGTTCATTACATCCCCAGTATAAATTTACTTTTTTGCGGTTATTAGGTAATTATGTTGTAATTATGATGTAACCTATGTCGTCATAGCGCTAAAATTCAGAGACTTTACAGAACACTTCTGAGACCTGAAAATCCACAGAATCATATATTAACTTACATAGATATCCAGCGAATACATTAAAAGCTGAGTGCTACTTTCTCCGACAAGTAATGCCGGCCGAACTTTACGCGTTCTCTTGGCTGACGTAATCCTGTGGATAAATAAAGCTAGCCTTGCGCTATTTATAGCACGCGTCATGCCACGACCGATTTGAAGTTCGGAAGCTGTACTGTGCTGTCGAGTTCATCTCCTTTGATTGAAGCATCGAAACTCGAAGTCGAAAGTTGATCTTAGACTCCATCTCTGCGATTGAGGCCCCAGCATCGATGTGTGTATTGACGACCTTTACCACATGCACCATTAGAACTATGCAGCCACTGGGGATGTGGTCAAGGGTTCATACTTAGGTATACTTAGGTGGGATATATGATAAGATAAGCCACAGGTCCTGGAGCTATCATACTGTGCGTGTTGCATGTTGTCTATTTATATTATTATGTATGCATGTGTCATGATCAAAAACATAATATAATAATTATTATATTATCCTTGCATGATTAACATTAAGCATTTCAGAATCTGTGTATAAGGATGATAATAATAATATTATATTATAATATTATGATAATAATTACAGGTATATATGCATGTATGACCATGAGTATATATCATACTTACATGTAGTCTATAGATTTTTTTGCCCATAACAAATTAATATTATAGCAACAATTAAGGTTGACATGAGTAGCCTAAGAGATAATACACTATCGGATATTATTATTATATATTATTAATTTATTATGATTATTATATTTTTAGGATATACAAAAAGTAGCTTGATGCATGCATAATAATAATATGTCCACCAGGCTTAGGATTATTACTGCATGACACTGAGTTATATATAATTATAGAACCACAGTTTTTGTAATATTCATTAAATTTAGCACTTACACCTCTAAAATTATAAATTTTAAGGAATGCAAAGTTGATATAATTTGACAATCATTTGTATGCATCAGATGCATGATCAGAGATTGTCAACGCCACACCAGGTACCAAATTGCGTTCTCCATTGCGCATGCGTATGGAGCTCGTTCCGTGACGTCATCGGAATGCGCATGATCTGATATTAAATTAATTTTGAGTCCATGTGTTCTGGAAAAGATGGCGATCCTTCGAAGGTATGAACTAACCATAAATAAATCCCTAAAGAGTAGAGTAAATGATCGGATTTCGGACACCTGCACAGCCGATAGTCTGGGTGCCAGCCCCTTCACGAGAGGAGGAAGGGGCTGACCCCAGACTACACAGCCAATATGAAAGACTTGGGGGAGTGGTCTTAGCATGATTACATACCTTAGCCCGTATGGGGACTATGCTCCAGCAAGGCCATGCTTACTTAATTTCATGTTTCTTGGACAGGTGAGGGGCTCAGATAGGGTCGGTCGGTAGGCAATAAAGAAAAAAAAACCCTATGAATCTCATTAAAAAGTCATGAATGTCATAATTTAACATTTGCTGTGCTCTAGGGCTTGTTTATGGACCAGTACACACAGGATACTGAATCTTGGCAAAAAGTGGCAATCCTTCACTGACTGGGGGAAGCTCTTTTGCTGATACCAGATACTTGGACTGCTATTAAGTCAAACTGAAAGAGCTGAACACTGCTGTGGGAGTGGTATAGTCGCTCGATCAAGCATGCATGGTGGTCACGTGATTGTGGCTTTTATTTTGGAAATCTCCAAAAATACAGTTGGCGGATCCAATATGAAATTAAATTGATGCGGCCCGATGATCATCGAAGTCCTGCTAGTACTGGTGTGGCAGGCTTGAATTCATGCTGTCCGAACTCATCGAAGGTCGGACACTCTTTAACTGTTTGTCGGACAGGCCATACGTCGATATCTGAGGTCAATTTTAGCAATCCTATGTGAAGTACTCCAGCTGCCCTTCACACGACGTGTTTGACCTTTGATCCCTGAAGCATGCGAACGGCGCTGCGCCACCACGCTCCAGCCGGTGAAAATTTTCGAAATGGTATTTAAATGATTTTTACAACCTAAAACTGCTACTTTCGATAGTTTAGAACATATTTGACTGGTAAAAAGGTACAAAGTGTGTGAAATAATATTATATCACCTCCGTGGTGGCTGGATCACCAACTAAATGATATTTCGAAGCACACTGTGGTTAGTCAAACATACTGCAACCACGAGAAAAACGGATTCTTACCTTCTTTGCTAATGAGCGACAAAGACAGCCTCTGAATATTTTCGCCATAGAAAACGGCTCCAGTTGTCCTCCAGGGCGGCCCACTGCGCACGCCCCGTGACGTCACGTGCAATGGGTCTATACTGGCAGGACTTCGATGGCCATTACTGAGGTACAGTCCTCATACGGGCTAAGGTACTGTACTACATAACCATGCAAAACCTCCCCCAAGTCTTTCATATCGGCTGCACAGGTGTCTGAATCAACCTCGTGTCCAAAATCTGATCATTTACTCTTATAAATTATCAATGTGAAATTCATGCAGGCTTAAAAGAGATTAACCCATGATGGATGCTCAGAAGATTATAGAACTCTTGAAATTGGAGCCTCATCGTGAAGGAGGCTACTTTCGTCGAACCTACGAATCCAAGATGAACGTTTGCATCACAGAGGGCGTGGAGACGAGATCGGAAAATGTCACAGAAAATGCGGATCCAAACGATGGAATCAGAAGACACATCATGACCTCCATTTACTACCTGATGACTAGAGAGAAACCCATTCTGCATATGAGCCTCAATCGCTCGGATATCATTTACTACTACCATCTGGGTTGCCCAGTAGAGTACCTCATTATTAACCCATGTAATGGAGAAGTTTCCAGGGAGAGGCTTGGTCCAGATATCCTCTCAGGGCAGAAGCTTCAAGTGCTCATCCAAGGGGGTAGGTGGAGGTGTGGACACATGCTGACTGACTTGGAAGGAGCGAGCAGTAGTGGGTATACTCTGACAAGCGAGGCCGTTGCTCCTGGATTTGATTATGCTGATAATCGACTAGCTACTCCACAAGAAATCAGTAGCAAATTTCCTGATCTGTGGGAGACACTGAAAACCTATGTCTGTACGTCCGAATAATAGTTATTATCTGCACCATTAAAAGTGTGATGGACTTCTTTAGTGAATTTATTAGTATATACATTCATTAGGCCACCCAGAATTAAATGTTTATTTAAACTAACCTGACCGACTGTAAAATTTAAAGCATCCAATAGCTGAGTTTACTACAGGCATATGTACTGACTCAGACTTTTAATAGGACTGTCTTAAAAATGTATTTTTAAGCTACCACGCAGGACAAACCTCTAGACAGCTAGAATACTACAAGTTTACGTAGAAACACTGACACTTGTAATTAAAATATTATTCTTTGGTTAAATTATCATCCGCCTGACCGACCGACCCTACTATTTCGTGGTCATGTTAGTTCAAACAAACAATTTATTCTGTGTGGCCTTAGGAACTTCTTAGTATGTGTTGATATAATAATTATCATGATAGTCGACGGTGGATCCAGGCAGCTGGAATCTAGGAAGCCCTACATGAATTAAGTAGTTCGGTGAGTGTGTTGGATGATGGATGCTCAAAAGCTTATAGACCTCTTGAAGTTGGAGCCTCATCGTGAAGGAGGCTACTACTGTCGAAC
This sequence comes from Cliona cf. orientalis, assembly GCA_963930775.1. Classification (NCBI taxonomy): domain Eukaryota; kingdom Metazoa; phylum Porifera; class Demospongiae; order Clionaida; family Clionaidae; genus Cliona; species Cliona cf. orientalis. The sequence goes on along the minus strand of OZ005691.1, from coordinate 4,413,537 downwards.
CTATGAAGCCAAGATGAACATGTCCATCACAGACAACGCGGGGCGGGACGCGATCAGCAAACGATTCAAATAGTGAACTCACAAGACACATCATGACCTCCATCCACTACCTGCTGACCAGGGAGAGTCCCATTATGTGCATGAACCTCAGTTGCTTGGATATTATCCACTATTACCACCATGATGAGGGTTGCCCAGTAGAGTACCTCATTATTAATTCACGTGATCCGGGAGAAGTTTGCAGGGAGTGGCTCAATTGAAGGGCTCAGAAGCAAAGTGGGCTAACCCACAAACGTTGACTTAGCCCCCCCGAATCTTGAAAACATGTTTAAAATGTGTTTCATGAGCTATAGAAAATTCAATTTTTTGAAAATTTTGGCAACTTGGTAGAGTACGATGTATGGTTTTTAGTCCATTTTTGAGCTTTTTAGACAATTCCCCACATATAGTTCGGGGTTAGCCCACTTTGCTTCTGAGCCCTTCAATTGGTCCAGACATCCTCTCAGGCCAGAAGTACTAATTCCGGGGGATTGCTGGAGGTGTGCACACATGCTCACGGGATCTGAACTGGGAGCTATAGCAATGATGGATAATCATTATTCTCTTATGAGCGAGGCCGTGGCTCCTGGATTTGATTATGCCGATAATCAACTAGCTACTCGGCAAGAAATCAGTAGCAAGTTTCCTCACTTATGGGAGACAGTGGAAGCCTATATCTATGCCTCCAAGTAGCTAAAAATAATAAGTTTGATATCATGTACTTTTTCAAGGGGCAATAATCATAATTATTGGGGTGGCTGCAAATGCAAACATCTTCAATAGATAGGCATGCACCTGACCAACCGAAGTATACTTATATTAAAGATTATTAGCTATCTTTGGGGTATAATCCCGCAGTGTAACTAAATTACCAATGTACTGTGACCCAAATTTCAATAGGTGTGACTTGTCACCGGACGACTTTTACCTACCCGGTCCAAGCATAGTATAGTAGGTAATGGTCGTCGGGTGAAACCGTGGAAGGGGAAAACCCAGCAATTATGAATTCCTGATAGAGCTAATTAGACCACCAACATTATTATCCTAATGTAGCTGCACTCCGTATTATCGATGTGATGCAAAACTTGACCTGCATGGGCAGCATTCAGATCTCACCCGATGTAACCTCATGAAAGTAGAATCCAATTGAAATTTCGGAGGAGCATTACTACATGTATACAGATTAGCCTCATCTCCAGGCCCCACCAAAATTAATATATATGACTGTACTGTGCATCATTGAGCATAGCTGTTAAATTACTTTGAATATGGCCATTGGAATACTAGTTAATGTGACTATTATTATTGGCTATATTCCATGATAATGGAATTTATAGCAATTAATTAATGGTAGACATGCATGAGTTATCCACAGAATAATGATTATTGTCAAAAAAGCTCAAGCGTTTCATAGTCAGAATTAATGCAAAATTGATGATTCATGCAATACTAACTTAATCGATTCCTTGCAATAGCAGGATTTTTCTGCAGCTATATCAGTTCTTGCAAGGGTCTTGATTCTTGTTGTAGCAAGTTTTTAATAAATAAAATTACATGTCAAATTGCACTAAATAATAACACAATGTCATTACACAATGAATCGAATTTGAAGACTGTATCATTATTGTTCTTAATGCAGCAAGTACAAGACATTATTGTGAACACCCTATATGTATGAATGTTATATCCATATAAGGTACAACTACAATGATAACATTGATTGTCTATACTGACTACGAGAAGTACAGTGTCATGAAGATGACCACCAACATGGAGAGAGCAGAGGCTACGAGCTTTGGTGAACCGCTACCAGGCGTTTCAACCATACGCTCACCGAGCGGTTGAAGATCTCTGAAGTTAAGAGTAAGGCTAGGTCCACCCTCAGCGGACTCTATCATTCGCAGTTTGGTGAGGTATTCGTTGGGCACCTTGATTGCTTCTTTTAGCACGAACCATTGCACTACCTCGCTGCAGTTGGGTGTGGTAAGGGAGCCAGGGTAGTGATAGTAGTCAAGGGAAGAGGGAAGGAGATTGCTGTAGTTGAGACCAGACACAGGAACGGTAGCGTCAAAGGACAAGATCGCTGAAATGTTGAGCTGTTCCCATACACCACTAATAGGCATATCGACAGCTTCTGCAAATACGCCAATGACTGTGTAGTTGTCACGGTTAGTGCTGTCCACTTCACCAATCTTCTCGTGCACGAAATGCAACTCTAGTGGATATCTATTGCCATTTACTGTGTGCTCGGATCCTTGTGCGTTGTTTGCACCCCAGTGCATATGAAACTGAAGGACACGGTAGTTTCCCAGATAAGTGGTTGTCATGACAGAGGGACTGTTGGGGTCGGTCGGGTCGAATTGAACATTGCGTCCTCCATTTGTGTACGTGCCAGAGATAGGCATTCTCCAACCGTCGCCCAACCGCAGCTCTGTCAGTCGCGAACTCGTCCGAACATTTTCAGTCACGATATCTATCGGCGATTGCCTCCCAGATAGATATCGTGACTGAAAATGCAGCAGACACCCGGCCACTCATCTTGCGCATCATAGCTGAATTCAACACCCGCTGCGTTTGCTGTTGCGAAGACCAGGCAAGCTGTAAGGAGGATTACGACGAGCATGTTGAAGTGGCGAGATTGCCAGGGAGTGCGCTGTAACTTTATTCTTTGTGAGTAAAGCCTCACCAGTTACACGAATACTTCGTCTCTCCAGCTGGTGTCCTTTTTATGCTTGAGCTCGAGCGAGTATATACCATATTATATGCTCACCCCCCAGACCCGCCCCCTGAAATTGGCCGCCCTGTCGTTCGCTCTTATTATGCGAATAGCAGATCAGCTCGAGCTAGCTAGCTCAGAGCGCATCGCGTCGATCAGATCAGATGCAGAGGCGGTTGGACATGCGTCACCAAACGTCACCAATGTGTCACGTGCACCAACATAAATAATGTGGCAGGTATGCACACTCCTGTGCCTTGCTAAGTACTGAGGCTTTATTGGGCTATTCCAGATATAATAGGCGTACACCCCTATCATGGAGGAAGAGAATTGCATTTTCTATCTTGAATACTACTTAATTTTGCAAAATTATCAGATTTATCCTATAAAACTAATCAAAATTTTATCTTATAAAACTGATAATAATTCCTCCACACCCTGGACAAGCTACCCCATGCCATACTCATTATTTGCCACCATGTCCCCTCAGTACTTCATTACTATCCACAATGGTGCCTATACAATACTTCATTAAAATCCCATGGCATAAAAATACCATCGATACTTAATTCATTAAATCATCTCAAAATCAACTACTATACTATAATCAAACTTCCTCCACAGGGGTGTACTGGAATAGCCCATTGTTGCTCATAATCAATCGAAAATCAGCATTTCAGGCTGATTAAGGCTTTGTTCATCTGTTCTCCATCTCTGGATTGCTAAGAAAGTCGTCTAAATCTGCAATCAAAACAATTAAGTTGCTAATTTATGCAGGAATGCTAACTTACTCGTGCACATGACGTATCATGATGGGTAGCCAACCTCCTCTAGCTCTATAGATAACTATATAGATCTAGCTAGCTCTGTGCGTGTGCACGTGCGAATAGTTACGTACAATTTGGCAGATACACAGCATTAGACTCTAAAGTATCTCCCTGGTCCCATGCCTAGGAACACAAAAGGACACAGGAAAAGTAAGAACCATGGCCTGAGCGAGGCCTCAGAGAAGAAGCTAGACGCCATCGGCATGGAGGCACAAGAGAAGATATATACTGGATGGACTGCTGCTGACTTTGAAATCCAAAGTACTTGACTAGAATTCACCTGGGTGTCAGAAATTTATGACAGCATTCCATTTATCATTCCCTGCAGCTGAGACATTTGCCAGGCAGTCAAGGCGTACATACATCACCACAGCCAAGAAATTACCGAGTTGGTACCATCACAAAGTCAGCTGTCCCCAAGGTGCATACATTGGTAAACTTTTTTATTTCAGAATTTGAGCCTATTTTGACTCATAAAATAAAATCTGTTATAGACAAGAGTTTGAAATTTGGTACCAATCTTCTTCGACATAAACTCTACATAAAATTTAAATTATGGGATGTAAACATGATTACTTCCATTTTTATGGCTTCATAAGATAACATGGCTCTCCAAAATATGTTAGGCACATTAAATGAGTATTGTTTTCGGTTAAGGGTGTGCGCTCTAACCAGTCATGCACATCCATATGAAATTAATTGGACATGAGTGTAGAGGCTGTACAGTGCATTGCTAACCAGATATTGTCCTAGAATCCCTTTCAGAGGGCCAAATATGTTAGGCACATTTTTTCCTATTTAGTTCTAGTTAAGAAACTCCACTTGGTGGGCTGATAGCACTTGTAATAAAGTTACTAAATCCCAAATTTGAAGTCTTGACTCCTTACCACTTCCAAGATATAGCCACTTTTATCCAAAATCAGTGCAAAATCTATGAAAACTGGCCTGCACATATTATGTGGCTTCTGTATTAGCTACATATAATATATATATATGGGAAATTTGCAATTTTGTAAAACATAATAAAAATGATTGTTGTGGCCATTTTGATATCAAGTAGGTCTGTCTGTATAGTTTTTAGCCCAAAAATATGGTTTTAAAAAGTTTTGCTCTCTTGCTTGGTTGCACTGTACATGCATTCTGGAAAAGTCTAGGTACGAGACTAGGTTTATTACCTAATTTACCAATCGTTTCCTAGCAACACAAGGATGTAGATAATGGGGGGGGGGGCTAGGGGGGCTGAAGCCCCCCCCCCCCCCCCCCCCCCCCCACTACGAAAAAATTATCTACATCCATGCAACATATTATTGAATTATTCACCACCAGAGGAGTATGGCATGGATGATCATGGGTGGGCTATAATGATGTGAAGGGTCGTGAGCCAATGAAATGGTTTCAAACATACATGTACAAAGTATGTCCTAATAGTTGTGGTATTGCGTACCATGATGTAGTTCAGCTAATACCACATAATATAGCGGCTGGGAAACATTTGAGGGAGAAAACTTTCGTGCCAATCAGTAAGAAGTGAGAATTAAGCAGAGAAAACTTTCACGGAATGCTAAATCATTCATATAGGTGGGTGGGACATGCCAGATTTCGTGAAGAAAATTTTCGCGAGTGGCTCTCAAACTATGTAATTTGTGAAGATTTTCTTCCTCAAAAGTTTCCCATTATACGGTACATGTACAGCATGCATGAGGTATTGCATATATGTTACAGTAGCACCATGATTGTAATATCATTTTCTGTAGGAAATATTAAAGATGTCAGCTAGTGAATTCAAAAGTAAGCATTGCTCAATTACACACACAAAAGAATTATTGTACACTTGTGAACCAAAACAAGCAATGCTCATTAATCTGTTAGTCATAGTACATGTACACTGTACATACGGTTTTCCCCTAATTCATGTGTACCTTGCAGTGCAAGCTCGAGGTGGACGACTGGCTGCAGTCATGGAGTCATTGGTATGTATGTGTTGATATGTACATTCTCTCGTATCTTTGTGTAATACACATATTATATTATATGTACGTGTACAGTGTTGTTGTGCATAATATTATGTACAGTTTTCTAGCACAATGAATATTGGCGTGGCTTCATGTAGGAATTTTTGGTTAGAATGGAAGGGGCATGGCAATTATACATGTATCTCTCACAGTTTAAGATGCACCTCTCTTCTCTCTCTCTCTCTTTCTCTCTCTCTAGTCTTATCTATATTTTTACTTTTTTCTGCTCTTTCTTAGCCGAGGCTGGGTATCTAGATCTTTTCCTTATGCAATAGCCAATATAACTACAGTTGTATACGCAACTACAGGTATAATTATTACTTTTGTTATCCACACACAGAAAGCAGAAAACAAGGAGGAATTGTCTTGTGGTTTATAGACCAGCTCAACGACGAACGACAAGGTTTATTCAGTTATGATTCCTTTCCCACTATTAATGATCACTATTATGCTAGCTATCACGTGCATACCTGAATAAACTATATCCACACCTCATTGCTTTGCTTTCGATTTCCAGAGCACACAATTACATGTACAATATCCCTACTAATAATAATTATTGTTTCTTTTACATGACATTGTATATGTACATATACATAATATATGTCGTTTATACATGCACATGCACATGTAGATGTCCGTACTGCAGGTGCAGCTGAGCTTGGTAAGGAGGTAAGAGCCATAAGTGTAATCCATGCCTTGAGTGATACCTTACTTCTTGAGTTTATCACAAGAAACCTAGCTACACTTTTCTTTCCTCAAATAAATTTGTTGGACATATTTTACGCCTAAGTTTTAAGCGATTGCCCTTCCACAAGCAATCATAGAACCATGCCTCATAAAATTTAGTCTTGCACATACATATACACGTACACACAAAATTTATGTATACATGAAAATTCAGTAGCATTACCAATCCTATAAGCCTAAGGGCACACATCCCATTACCAAACCTAATCCCAGCAAAAAATGCAGAGCCACTTCTATCTAATAGGTGTCTAAACTATAGCTTTGAGAACTATAATAGTGCATGGTAGTACATGTTTATCTCATGATCCATGAACAATAATATTGTGCTTAATTTGTGTATGCAATGAGGACAGCAAGCAAAGTTAAAGTAAAATTAGTCACTACAACAAGTGATGGGCCATGAGCAATGTAGCTATGCTAATCGTAAGCAATGTAAGCAATTATTTTACAATGTCATGTAATTAGATTTGCCTGAGCAGACGAACAATGTAAGCGACTAAGTTTAGCGATTATCCGGTGGTAGAGTACTAATATTGTGGTTTTATACAGGGCAGCTGTAAATATGCTAACCAGCGCTGTAAACTGTGGTGTAAGCTGATTAGAAAGCTACAAAAGCACCATAGCAATGAACCTAGCTGTACAACTTGTATCTGAGCAGTGCGTCACCTCCATGCAAGATTCTTGCTCTGCATACAGTGGAACCCCTCTATAAGGACATCCCCGAAAGGAGGACATCTCCTTTAATCTAGTATCTGGATGATAACGTAATTAAACATTGGAGGGAACTGACAGCACCAATACCACGATGTCAGCTTGATGAGCACAAAATGAAACTTCTCTGAGTCAAGGAAGTATGTCATACATGGATCACAGTTAGAGCCCACTTGTTTGTGGAAGGATGTAACTTTATCTTCCATAAAAGTTTTGAGCGTGGTACTCATAAGACACTAAAGAGTATTGGTACTGAGAAAGCAACATAACTTGTTTTAGATAGCCACTATCAATGCATAATACATGTGTACCATATCAATAATAATCATTACTGCATTGATACTATAGGATGCATTATTATAGCAGCTGCTAATGGTGTCGATATCTTTTTGGAAGGGGCTCGGAAGCATCTTGGTTGGTGTTGGAGTCGTTGGGCTCTACATTCATTGTTTTTAGCTCACTTCCTAACAGAATTTCTAACCTTAAAATGCCAATCGTTAGCTACATTTGCGATAAGGTGCACGTCTATCTTTTCTTTTTAACTTGGACTCCAAAGGATTTTTGACATTTAATTAAACAGTCAAAGAATAACTCCATTGTCCAGATAAACCGGTATGTCTCCTGTGTCTCCTCCCTGTCCATGAACTGGAGTGCACTGCATGGCTAGAGATTCACTGAGCACCTAAATAAATTTGAAACCGAGAGACAGAGAGATGCATGCATGATCATGCACATGCAGCCTAGCCTTTTTTTTTTACTTACTTGAGCTGCAAGGTTAACTTTCATCTTTGAATACAAGTTGAGCCATACGTGGTCACGCTTAAGTTTATGGCATAGCCGAACACCTGGAGTCTTTGTGTCTGCTTCCAAAAGATACAGTGCTTCAATGTGCTTCCAGGATATTATGTGACCATTTTTCTGTGTATTAAAATTTGTATAAAAAAATTTAATCATACAATAATAATAATATTATCATGCTATCTGTGTAGCTACCTCAGCTCCCGAGACATCTTGTGAGCAAATGAATTGCTGAAACAGTTCCTCGCAGTTTTGATCAGGTGTGGGGGATCACAAATTTAAAAAGGTACACATCTCTCTCTGCAAATGGGTTCTTGGTGACAAACGGAATGGGTGAATTTTTTCCATCTTCACTAAAGCAGCAGCGGTGAAAAAAATGCCAGTTATGTGAAGCACCATATCATCTGCTGTCACTGTAACAACTGATAGATCACTGAGCTCAAGGCATTCAATGACATTCCAGACCATCGGAAAAAGCTTGTAGCCTGCCAACTGAACAGTGGGAAACACACCTATCATGAAAGCAAGCGATGGACAGAAGATTGGCCTGATCATAAATGCTAGCATGTTTTTAGCCAACTGAGGTGTTTGATCACCACCACTGCCTTCATAAGGAGATGAAAGGAGACGATCGATCTCGTGATTAGCTTGACCAAGGTCACAGAATCCAACAAGTCGCCCTGTGCTTTTTCAGAACACTAGTCCACCCTTCACTTTCATCTCATCAATTAGTAGTGTAAACTGTCTCTCATTCTCACTCACACCTTCCTTAGAATGACCTTCTTTGTTTGCTCAATATACTCGAACTGCAAACCACTGTGAGCAGAACACCAATGAGTGTAGTCCCTCAGTATTTATTCTGAAGGTAAAGCCAGAAAGCCAGAGCTCGTAACATTTCGATAAGCGACTCTGGAGGAATAGAAGAGATTTAGTGCAAACCGAATAACAAGTGGGTGCCAACGCATCTGACACTTGTTCTGAAATAAGTTGTACTTCTTCTGCTCCTGCCAAAGGACATACTGTGGAGAATCTTCGCCGTAGTTTGTTCTGATCTCTGGAGTAACATCGTCTATCAACATCTGTAGCTATATCACTTTCATCTTCTTCAGTGATCTTTACTCCTTCCTTTTTAATCACTTTCTTTGCCAATCTCTTATACTTTCTCCTGATCACCTTCCTAGACTTCTATACATTCTTCAATCGCTCCACCAATTCTTCCTTGTTCAAATGATTGTAATATTATGTATGGCTGTTGTGTGCTGTTGATGATGAGGGATCAGAGTTGTTACGTCTGCTTTGTTTTACTCGTAAATGTGCCCTGAAACGACTGCATCTTTGGCATCTCACTCGCTTTTCACCAGCGCTGCAAGGCCGACATAAGAGATCACACTCTGCGTTCTGATTGTCTGTTCATATCTGCATCCACTCACTGTTACATTGCATGTATCATCAAGTGTTGCTACAATCTCCTTATTCTCCCCTCTATAAATTAAAGCTTCCCCCTTCACGTTCATGATCAATAAGATCTATAAAACTAGGATCAGGGTTTCTGGCACATATCAGAGCAGATGAAACTTGTTGCAGTATAGACAACAGCGGGGAGCATATATCAGTGACACATTGTGGTAGGTCAGAAAATACTTCTGAGTCAGCAGGATTCAGTAGCTGGCCACACACATGAACATGCCATGCATATGAGAGGTCTGAACATGACATGTACAAACCTTCACAGTACGTTGTATTCTACGCTGACACTTAGGTTCCTTCAGTACCGTGAAAAGTTGCAGTGAGCTTTCAGAGACGATGGTGGTCCACTTGTCAGTATTCTGCTCCTTAAGTTGGTCATAAAGAAACGAAAGCATCGAATTGGGGTGATTCCTTTGCAGTACTCCCTCATTAGTCTGTTGTAGATCAGTAGTGGGATTATTCGACGGGATAGGAGGTGGAGGTATATTCTCCTTGCTGGTTTTTTTCCTGGTGTCATTTTTCCTCCTGTCAAACAGATGTCTTTTGTTCTTTTTAACCTTTGGCATTATGCCCTATTTAAACAGCAAAATTAATATTGAAGTCACTGAATGTGTCAGAATCATGCAATGATATCTCCCAGTAGGATGGATGATGTTAGTTAATTCTTTTATAATAATTGACAACTAAACTTTAGAATCTATAGCTTCTATGATTTGGTTACACAAAGTAAGACCATTTGCCTTAGGGAACTTTTTCACGACATACTTGAAAGAGGGGCAAGCATTACAAAATAATATAATCTCATGGTGCAGACCAATTGATGTGCACTACATTAGCTAGAGTCTATGGAATGGTTCTGCCTTTGCAGAGATGTTACACAAAGTTTCCAAGTCCTACTACATGTTACCTCACTAACTTGATATTAGTATTAATACTGTGGCCTCATACTGGTGTCATGTGAAAAATTAATAGGGATTCCACAAATTGGGGACCCCGGGTCCCTATTTTCATAGTTAGGGACCCCTGGGTCCCCATTTTCATAGGATTTTGGGGACCCTCTTATGAAAATGGGGACCCCATTTGTAGGCATGTACATCATAGTAACTATACTGAGGACTAGACAGCACATGACTCAGCATGCATGGTATCCATTTTGTAGCACAACTACTATCATGCAATCAGAAACTGTCAAAATGTAATTTTTTGATGGAAATGGTCGTCAAAATCGATTGCAAAAAGGAAGCGGTATACTTTTGCATTGTGCTCTTAATCACAAAATGCATGCAGGCGGAAATTAAGGGGGATGAGAAACTACTAATATTATTGATTAATTTTGGAGTGGCCTAATTCATCTTTCATGATTTGCTGTCAATATTCCAGTGTAGAAGAATGAAGATCATATCTGCGCAAAATTCTTAGCCACGCCCCTTGTTAAAGGCTTGCGTTCCTGAAGAGGTTGACAAAGAAGTGCAGAATTAGGCGGCTGATATCGATGTAGCAATGAGACTCTTTCGTTTAGGGAGAAAACCAAGTTGCTTCTAAGTTTTATTGTTGGCAGCAGCTAAGGCCACTCCAAATCAATTAGTTGTTTCTTATCCCCCCTTGATTTCCGCCCGCATGTATTTCCATCAGCACCAGCACAATACAAAAGTATATATACCGCCTCGATTTTTTGGACAGCTGAACTTATGATTTTAACGACCATTTCCCATCAAACTTGTGATTAAACGACCATTTCCAGCCACCCGCCTACTTCCATCGTCTCACAGTACAGCCTTTTATACAAGTTATCCATACCATTAAATACCATCCACCGCCACATACCGTAACGAGCTAGGGATGGCCGGGATGGTATCAGTGGAAATGACGTCACGCCCATACGTTAACGTTAACGCGGCGCGCGCGTTTCCAGTCCATCTACCATGCATGGTATAGGTACCAGATAATAAAGTGTCCATGTTCTAATTTACGGAATAGCAAATTTACACTCGTGCTTGTATTGCCAAGACTACCTACCGTACAGAAGCATTAAGCAAGCAGCTCGATTCGTGAGAAGACATGGTCCAAGTCACTCAGTGGACATCACGGAGGTAGTAGATTCTGACTTCGACTTCTCGCGTTCTCAAGTCTTGCGAGGGGAGCTACGAGCATATAACCGGCGACTTTTGGACAGTTGATTGATTTACATGTAGCCATGTGCTTAAACAGGATGCTATAAATGCGCAGTGCTCAATATATAGAATGTTCCAGAATATAGGTAGAGGGTGGTTTTAGCTGCTTTGCTGATCTGCAGTTGTAATGGATGCACTTGAGTGCAGAACCCTCACCGCTACATGCATGCATGACTCATGCGTATGTACAGCATAACTCACTGTGTATGCTTGTTCAATATCAGGAATATTGAACTACATACCCTGCACCTGAACATGGTTGTGGTACTGTTCAAGTCTCTTCAGAGTCAGTGCATGGTATAGGAGTAAGGCACCTGGCTATGTCACTATACAAACTGTCAGTGGCGTAGCTAGAGCTATTGATCTGGTAGGGCCACGGTTGCGCATGTGCAAAGTTTGACCACACCCACTAATTAACGGAGTCGTGTATTTCTTGATTTGTAATGAAAATTATGTCAGAGTTCGTGTTGGTTTGTCCTGATGCTTTTTAGAAAACACAGGGTTCATCAGGCATAGCCTGGAGCAGCTCGTTTTCCCTTGTATTCTGTAAGTTTATCATGAAAACTTGTTCAAATTGTATGGCAAGGGATGTTGAATGCTTGGGCCCAGATGCTGATTGGTAGGGCCTAGGCCCTACCAGGCCCGCCCTTGGCTACGCCACTGAAACTGTGATAACCTAAACTGAATTATGCACTTGAGAGCCACTGCCTGTTTGCACTGTCACTGCACTGACAACTGACCAGATTTGTTATCAGTCATGTAGCTGAGGTAAGAGCCATGTAAACACAGACGGGCACACTACTACATGTATACACCACTGGGCAGGACTTACAGACCACTATTCCTTTGTGCATGTCCGGTATACCTCGAATGCGTACTTTCTCTCAGACGACCCTTACCATTTTGCATAGGAGGGTTGGCCTGTGACCCTTAGAAAGAGTAGTGGCACAGTATAATATATGTATGTGTGCAACTGTGGGCCTCATCACAGGTATAATATAAGCCCACTCTACAGTTGTATTTACTACCCCCTACTTTTCAAATTTGTGGAAGGGGGTGAGCCCCTCTAAATATTATATTAATAATACATGTGTTGAATCGATTCCTTGCAATAGCAGGTTTTTTCTGCAGCTGTATCAGTTCTTAATTGTTGTAGCAAGTTTTCAATAATGTTAAATTGCACTAAATAATAACACATTACACAATGAATCGAATTTGCATGAAGACTGTATTATTGTTCTTAATGCAGCAAGTACAAGACATTGTTATGAACACCCTATAATATTATGTAAAATGTTATTGTCCATAATATAAGGTATAACTACAATGACTACGAGAAGTACAGTGTCATGAAGATTGCCATCAATATGGAGAGAGCTGAAGCTACAAGCTTTGGCGAACCACTAAGAGGCGTTTCAACCATACGCTCACCGAGTGGTTGAATATCTCTGAAGTTAAGAGTAAGGCTAGATCCATCATCAGTCTCTATCATTCGCAGGTAGGTGAGGTATTCACTGGGCACCTTGATCGGTTCTTTTAGCACAAACCATTGCACTACCTCGCTACAGTTGGGTGTGGTAAGGGAGCCAGGGTAGTGATAGTAGTCAAGGGAAGAGGGAAGGAGATCGCTGTAGATGAGACCAGACACAGGAACGGTAGCATTAAAAGACCTGATCGCTGAAATGTTCAGCTGTTCCCACACACCACTAATAGGCATACTATTGTCAGCTTCTGCAAACACGCCAATGACTGCGAAGTCGTCACGGATAGTGCTGTTCGGTTCACCCATCTTCTGGTGCACGAAATGCAACTCCAGTGGATAGCTACCGCGATCTACTGTGTGCTCAGATCCCTGCCCGTTGTTTGCGCCCCAGTGCATGTGCATCTGCAGAACACTATAGTTTCCCAGGTAATTGGTCGTCATGACAGAGGGACGGGTGGAGTTGGTCGGGTCGAATTGGACGTTTTTTCCGGGGCCATTGTTTCTGTACTTGCCAGAGATAGGCATTCTCCAACCATCGCCCAACCGCAGCTCTGTCAGCCGCGAACTCTCCCGAACATCTTCAGTCACTATGTTGATCGGCGATTGTCTCCCGGTATTGTCGGTCACGCAGACACCCGACCACTCATTTTGCTCATCATAGCTGAATTCAACCGGATCTGCTGCGTTTGCTGTTGCGAAGACCAGGCAAGCTGTAAGGATGATTCCGACCAACATTTTGAAGTGGCGAGATTGAGTGCGCGGTAATTTTCTCCCTTTATGAGTAAAAGTTCACCAGTTGCACGAATGCTTCGTCTTTCCATCTGCTGTCCTTTTATATGCTTTAGCTCGAGCTGCAGGGGCCTCACTTGCCCTTGTCTCGACTGGACCGGTACCCCGGGTACTGAGTTTTTACCTTCGTCCCCATGCCCAGACCTTTAATATGAGGGGGGAGGCCTCGCTACCCCCCAGACCCTCCCCCAAGCGCGCGCAGCCCTGCCGTACCGTAATACCGGTACTATTATAATTTTGTTCGTATTATACGAATGAGTGTGTGATATTAAATTTTGGCGGGAAACTCGGTAACTCGATACAGACTCTGAAGACTGAAGTATCTCCCCATGCCTAGGAACGCTAAAGGACGCAGGAAAAGTAAGAACCACGGCCTGAGCGAGGCTTCAAAGAAGAAGCTAGACGCCATCGGCGCGGAGGCACAAGAGGAGACGCTGGATGGACTGCTGGCTGACTTTGAAATCCAAAGTATATACAGTACTTGAATTTTCACCTGGGTGTCAGAAATTTACGACAGCATTCCCATATATCATTGCCTGCAGCTGAGACATTTATCAGACAGTCAAGGCGTACATACATCACCACAGCCAAGAAATTACAGCAGCTGATACCTTCAAAGTCAGCCGTCCCCAAAGTAAAGATTAATACACGATATTTAACATATCTGGAACAATATTATAGTTCTCGTGTATCCTAATTGAGGTCATGTAACAATTGGGTGTGAGAACATGGGTGTGAAATTGTGCACAATCATGTAGATTATGTACATGTATTTACCAATTGTTGCCTAGCAATATATTGAATTATACTCCACCAGAGGAGTATGGGCTCTCCCCTCTTCCCTCGGCTTATATTAGGCCAGGAAAAAAAATATATTTTAGTTTCTCAGGCTTTTCCAGCTAAGAAATGATGTGGGCGTGTGGCTTTTATTTCAATTTTTTATTTTTTGGGGGTGTGGTCCATCACTAACCACGCCCATTTACCCCCAACCTCGTACAAAAAGGTTTGAATAGTGACTGGTCTTAGTTAATCTATAGTGTCTTATAGCTTGGGAAACTATTATATATTTTGCCTGGCCTTATACTCTTGGTATGGGTGGGCTAATATGTGAAGGGATCATGGGCCTACAAAACCTGTTTCAATCATACATGTACAATACCGTTGGTCGGGTTTTAATTGCGAGTATCTATTAATTGCGAATTGTGAGTTTTTGTACGTTTTGCAATTAATAGATTCGCAAGCATAAACATGGACGTATACTACAGTACAGTACGGGGTCGTCCATCACAATTATTGGGTTCACAATTTGGCCTGACTTGACTAAAACGCAATCATTAAACTACGCATTTAAAACCTGTCCTACGGTATGCATCTTAGTTGAGGTATGTATACTGTAGATGGCACTATGCTTGCAATGTCATTCTCTGTAGGAAATATTAAAGATGTCTGCTAGTGAATTTAAACGTGAGTATTGCTCAATAATTATTATATATACATGCACACAAAAGGAATTATTGTACACTTGTGAACCGAAACAAACAATGCTCATTACTCTGTTAATCTCAACAGCTGTCCTTGCATGCATACACACATATAATATTACATAGTTTTTTCCCTAAATTAAATTGTTTCCTTACATGTATATATACCTTGTAGTGAGAGGTGGATCGCTGGGTGCAGTCATGGAGTCATTGGTATGTATGCATTGATATTATTCTGTGCATGTGTACAGTTTTCTAGCATGTTGGTGAATATTGGCGTGACTTCATGCAGGAATTTTGGGTTAGAATGGAAGGGGCATGGCAATTACCGTATAGCCGGAAAATTTGGCGGGGAATTAAATTTGGCGGTTTGGCGGTCTATATTACAACCGCCAAATTAAAATCCGCCAAAATTTCCTACTCGCATATATACGTATGGCGATCCCGTACCGAACCGCCAAATTTAAATCCGCCAATATTCTTGCAATAGCGATTTTGGGCTAAACCGCCAAATTTAATGCCCGCCAATATTTCCGGCTATACGGTATGCATACCTATGCAGTTTAAGATGTGCTTCCCTTCCCCTCCCCCCTCTCTCTCTCTTCTTTCCAGTCTTGGCTCTACTTTTAGCTTTTTTTCTGCTCTTTCTTAGCAGAGGCTGGGTATCTTTTCCTTATAAGCATGCAGTACAATAGTGGATGTAACTACAGTTGTACATGTAATTATTACTTTTTCTTGTCCTCATACAGAAAGCAGAAAAACAAGGGGGAGCTGTCTCAGGATTTATGGACCAGCTCAACGATGAACGACAAGGTTTATTCAGTTATGATTCCTTTCCCACTATTAACGATCATTATACTACATGTAGTTATCATGCGAGCACACCTGAATAAACTACTAATGCAGGCCCTCATTGTTTTACTTTCCAAGCTCAGGGATTTCCAGAGCACACAATTTCACGTATAAATCCCTACTAATTAATTGTGTTTCTAATTGTTATTTTTTCACATGTACATGTACATGTATATCATTTACACATGCACATGTAGATGTCTGTACTGCAGGTGCTGCTGAGCTTGGTAAGGAGGTAAGAGCCATAAGATAAGTGTAATCCATGCCTTGAGTGATACCTTCCTTCTTGAGTTTATCACAAGGAACC
Source organism: Cliona cf. orientalis (assembly GCA_963930775.1). NCBI lineage: Eukaryota > Metazoa > Porifera > Demospongiae > Clionaida > Clionaidae > Cliona > Cliona cf. orientalis. The sequence continues at coordinate 4,397,134 of OZ005691.1, read as the reverse complement.
TACGCATGCTTTTTTCCTCAGATAAATTTGTTTGACATATTTTACGCCTAAGTTTTGAACAGTTGCCTTCCATAAGCAGTCACAGAACCATGCCCCGTTGCCTGCTTAAAATTTAGTCGTACATGTACATGTACACACACATAAACTCAGTAGCTACCACTACCAACCCTAAGCCTAAGGGCAACCATCCCATTGCCCGCTCAGCCAAACCTAATTCCAGCAAAAAATGCAGACCCTCAAACGTGCCTAGCCATGACAACTAAAAGTGGTACACATTTGTCTTGTGAATAATATTGCACTTAATTTGTGTATGTAATGAGGATAGCAAGCAAAATTACAATAAATATTAATCATTACAGCAAGCGATAGGAATGCATCCATGAACAATGTATGCTAATCGTAAGCAATTTAAGCAATTAATTTACATGTAATTAGATTTGCCTGAGCAGGCAAACAATGTAAGCGATTAATTTTAGCGATTAGTGATTAGTAGGTGGTGGAGTACCTACAGTATCACATAGTGTTGGTAGTTTTGTACAGGCCTGCTTTAAATGTGCTAACCAGTGCTGTCAACTACAGTGTAGGCTGATCAGAAAGCTACAAAAGCACCGTACATAGCAATGAACCTGTACAACTGGTATCTGAGCAATGCATCACCTCCAAGATCCTTGTTTTGCATACAGTGTAACCCCTCTATAAGAACATACCTGAAATGAGGACATCTCCTTAAATCAGGACACTTAAAGCTGTCCCAAGGGTGTCCGGAATAGAGGGATTCTACTGTATGCGTATTTAACCAGCTTTTATCCATTCGTACATGTATATGTACCATACACATTATTGCTATGAGTGACAATAGACCACCTTTAGTAATTGTATTATAAATTGCCAATTGACTAGTGATATGTGCTAGTTGCTGCTCATTGATCAGGATTGATTAGAATTTCTCAGAAGCGATCGACTATTCCCGGAATCTTGAGGATTGCGTAAACACTTGATTCTTACGGGAATTTGTTTTATGAGTGTTGTCTTGCTTAAACACTGTGCTTGATAAGGTGGAAAACTTTTCATTCTCGGAGCAGAGACATAGTTGTACACATGTAGTGTGTGTGATCGTGTATATAATATGTGGAATACCCTAAATCGCGAATATTTCATTATTAAAATTTTTTCGGACAGCCTGGCTTGTGCGAAAATTAAACACTCGAAAATATTATATGCGAAGTATTAACGGTAATGTGGTACAGAGTCGTTTGTCTCAAAATTATAAAATTATCGCACGAAATATTCTCTGTTTACAAATAGTTGTAGTTTATACACGTGCATTTTTATATGTCCCTGCATTTCTATATGTCCCTATTACGGATTGGATTTAGCATGATTGTAGTACATACGCAACCTCTGAGAAGCGGACGTTTCTCGTTTCTGGACAGCGGACAAAACTCCAGCTCCCAACGTGACCTTCCAATACAAATGCGCTTCTAAATAACGGACACCAGAAAACCACGCCCTCAAAAGTGTGCCATACCCACACATACCAAGCGCGCGCGTGCTGATGCAAATATACGTACATGATAGTTATTTACACAAGGCCAGATGATGATAGTGATTCCACCAACTCCATCTTGTCTATGTATGGCATAGGTCCATAGAGCTGATACACACAAATAATATTATCATGGTATTCAAGTCCATAACCAGCTCCTCAGGAGATGGTGATGATGACGAGGACAATGACTGGCGTTGATCAACAAGAACCCCTTCCCAGATGACAACTTTAATACAAGGAAGTATAGCTAAAGGACATGGACATGAAGCCTTGTCTGTCAGTTTAGCTACAAGGTTGCCTAAAGCATGCATCTGCAAGACAAGCGACACTGTGTGACTACTTTATTCAGTAACATGTCATGCAATGATTCACTCACAGTACATATTATTAGGTTTTGAACATTCAATTGTCATAGTTAGTTCATTTCAATCAATCTCTGCCCTATTAAAGATTATTTAAGGTCTAAATGTGGCAAACCTCCGAGATAAGGACAACCTCCGAACAAAGGACAAAAGGCCCGTTCCCAAAGTGTCCTTTGTTCGGAGGCTCGACTATAGTTGACGGTGTACATGAGTCTCAGTGTACATATACATGTACATGTATATTGTAACTGAGATCATTCATGATGTCCTAATCAATGGATGCATCTATGTCCTCATTTGAGGGGTGTCCTTTTGAGAGGAACCACTCTAGTCTACTGTGTATGTAAATGTTTAGAGCGAATCCTCAGATTAAGTTATGCATGTAAATGCAATAAAATTTATGTGAAATTTTTTTAGAAGACTGCAAACAGTAAATATTTTTCGCTATACAACACATTCCTAGCATTTGATATTTGTGGTGCAAAAAATAATTTACATATTGTATATATTCATGTACGTTGCGTGCAACTGACAGTAATATCACCATGCTGTGCTTATTTTGCTAATAAACCAGTAATGTGTTACATTGTTATTATGACCGTGAATTTACTTTTAATTATTGTGGTATTTCACAGAACCAGCCGATGGATTCTCAAGCATTCGTCACTCCTGCTATGAGCACTAGAAGGTATCATACCATACACAGGGTTTTTTTTTATCTACTGCACGATTTGAGGAGCGCAACGCAGATCTGGCAGAAGCCACTCTCCTTTCTAACCTCAATTTTGTTTGATATGGCTTTCAAAACCATAAGAATGTTTTGATCTGTTTACTAGCATCCCCTTCAAAATATGAGTTAGGGAAGGATAAAGCACTGCATGCACATACTCTAAATATACTCTATGGCATGGAGTAACCATGGACCTTGGGCTTGGCAATACACAGCATAATAATTGCAATAGAGTACAGTATAGCTGGAAGACTTAGTGGGACTTGACTGTTGTCTGCCTTCACAATCTCCAAGTCAAAATTTCTTAATGAACAAAATGTATTAATTTATGATCCCATACCAAGTGCAATGTGCAGTATATACATGTGTCATATTAAATTCGTTGACAAATTTACCAATAAAATCATTAATTTTTTCAGCCATGCTGTAACCGGAGGTGCTGCTGGTCAAACAACTTCCAAGAGAGTACCAAAGCCACTGGAGAGGTGAGGAGCTGTAATGCAGTGTTTATTTCGGGATTTTGCTGAAGGGGGGAGGGGGAAATGGCTGGTATCTAAGGGGGGAATCCAATATTGAAGATCCCTTCCCCTTTTGAAATAGACTCTGAATACGATTTTTTCACAAGAGGTGTATGGAATTCTTCATTGCCTACAATGTTATCGTTCAAGGAGGTCGTATAAACATTGAAAATAACAAAAAAAAATATCACATTTGCATAGCTTTCAACCAGCAAATTTTGAAATATCTACACACTGCACACACACACACAGGGTTACCATGACGACATGCTCCACCTCCACGGGCTCACCTCTTGACGAGCGGACATTCCTGCAGGTAAGAGAAAATTACATAAATTTATGTACCTTTACTCTATTGCTGCTGATACCCAAAATGAATATTGAGAGATGAGATGTGTACATGTATATGCTATTTGGCAGATGAGAGATTTATGTACCTTGTGTCCAATGTCATATTTACATTTATATCCCGTTACTATGTTGTTGCTAAGTAAAATATATACCATATTGCACTAACCGCAACGATATTGCACTAACCGCAAACTCATATTGCACTGTCAAACGCGCTTCAGGCAAAAGTATTGCCGAGGATCAAAGAACTAGCCGCTTCTTCAGCGATTCTGTGGGGCTCTGTAAAGCTATATCAATAGAGCGTGTAGCGGGAAGAATGGCAGGAGAGAAGCACAAAGCGGTTCGAAGCGATGGGCGGAGTCGTATCGTCGATCGGTCGGTCGATCGCAAGTGTTAGTCTACACAGACTGAGAGAGCTAGAGACTTACCAAGGTAAGCTTATCACGTAGAAGCTTTGGCATGGCAATAGGTATTCGCTTCTGTGCTAGGCAACAGCTTGAGCGACGAATATCAGATTCTGAACTCGATGGTGCTTGTCACGCGATCGAGTTAGTGTCGATTTGACCACACCCATCAGTCACGAGGCGCTCTAAGGAACGATCGACGTTCGAGAGCTGACTCAGAGAGCGGCTTAGTAGTCTGATACGACCAAGATGAGTTGTTCTTTCTTCTTCTTTTCAGTATCTATGGTAGCTAATGCCCACGGGATATAAAATAGTTATATCACGTGCACTCGGGATGTATGGCATTTATTGCACTCAGCCCTCGGGCCGCTTCGCGCCCTCGTGCTTCGATGCAATAAATGCCATACATCCCTCGCGCCCGTGATATAACTATTACGTATGTACAATATTATTGAAATAATGGGCGCTGGACTTGGACTGAGGCTATAAAGATACATGTACACGGTAATACCCACTTCATATGCGGCTACTCAGGGTGCAGTTTCTATAAATGCTACATGTACATTGTACATGCATAATTAACATCACTATGTTTTAGAGCTCTCTGTGTGTGTGTGTGTGTGTGTGTGTGTGTGTGTGTGTGTGTGTGTGTGTGTGTGTGTGTGTGAGTGTGTGTGTGTGTGTGTGTGTGTGTGTGTGTGTGTGTGTGTGTGTGTGTGTGTGTGTGTGTGTGTGTGTGTGAGTGTGTGTGTGTGTGTGTGTGTGTGCGCACAAAAAGTCAACTAACAAGTATGGCATGATAAACTGAGCTCTGTGTGTGTGTGTGAATGTATGCAGTGTTCTCCCCGAACAAAATTCAAGGTATGATATATGGGAGGGCGTGGTCTGGGGTTATCTCCATTCCCCACATCAAAGAGAATTCTGTACTAATTGGGGCCGACATGCCTTGGGTATGCATGCTAGGGAGAACACTGGACTATGGGGTGTGTGTATATGTGAGCGTGTGTGGACTTTGAGTCAGTCGTAATATCACCCGAGAGGGTGCGTGCAGCTCCTGTGCTCTAGTGATGTCATTACTCAAGCACCTGTAACAAATGTAACTGATATTACTATTTCAAAGACATCTATAGTATGTGTGTGGACAATTGCATTGGCGTCGATGCACTGATTGAAGTATCCAGGGAACTCATAGCAACCTTAATAATAGTCTTTGTTCCTCTTTTTCAAGACATGTACATGTACATCTGCAAACGTGAGAGCAGTAATATGCGTATGATTGCTCACTATAGGTCTGTCTGCCTGCACTCCTAGTCTTAATGCCATTACATAACGTAATAAAAATTATTACAGTACTGAGACATACATGTACGTACATGTACCTGGGTTACTTGTGAGCATGTTTAAGGGTTCAGGGTAATTTTTTTTTAAATTGACACAAAGGACAGGATTGCACTCGAGTAAATTTGGTATGCAAATTGAGTGTCTTCCTCTTTTGCAAAGAAACAATATACATGTATAAGCTTGGGAGAGGCCTAAAGTGATGTCCTCTTTGCATCAGCGTGGGTCTCTAAATCGTTAGCTAGGGTTGTCATTTAATTATTGTGGTAATTACTCCTTCACAGATTGGCTAGAGCTTGCTGAGGTCAAATCCTTCATACACAACGTTTGTTGTTTTCCCTGCAACGTGAACTACAGTGCACAAAATTTAATGATGTCGGCCCTGCAAGCCGTTGTTACGGAGGTTATTCTGATAATTACAGGGATAGGAGTATCCAAAAGCTTTGATGTGGCTTCAGGCTCCACCCAAACTATGCCTTTAATAGCTCCGTTGTGATTTCAAAATTTATAGATCTGGAAAGAACACTGAAAGTTTATACTACTTGTAGAATGTGTTTGTGTGTGTGTGTGTGTGTGTGTGCAGATGAGTTAGTGTCATAATGGCACTCGAGAGGCTACAGTGTGCAGCCCTGCATTACGGTAGCTAAGCATTTATGTGCATGTCATAATGTATTGGTAACTCCCGCCAGTGTCGTTGCACCTTGAAATCCAAGGCACTCGAGAGGTTACAGTGTGCGGCCCTGCATTACGGTAGCTAAACATTTATAATGATGTAGTGGTACATTCTTTCTAGTATGTGCGTGTCGTAATGTATTGGATAACTCCCATCAGTGTCGTTGCACTTTGAAATCCAAAGCAGCTTCAAGTGGTCTCTTATCCTAGTATGGGCTGACCTCATCCATTTACTGCAATTATTTAATTACTTGCTCTGGCGCCTCGTGATTTAAACATTGAGCAGGGTGGCGTGCTCTGTTGTGGTTATGCTAGATTATTTATTCTCGAGTAATGTCATGAGCCTGCATTAAGGTTGCACTCCTAGTCATAATGCAATTACATAACATGTAGATTATTATAGCGTGGAGCAAATACCTCGTGAGATGTGTAATGTTTCTGTCTAATTATTAAATTTGATTCAAAAGTGCAGGGTTGTATTTGAGTAATTTGGCGTGTAAGTTGAAAGTCTTCCCAGTTCTCTAAACAATTTAAATTAGTGTCGTGATAAGCTTCAGTGAGGGGGGGTGGGGGAGAGGCTGAAAGTGAGGGACGTCAGTTTCTAGTGTAAATATTGAGAATTCTTTGTAAATATTATTCGGGGACATCCACTAGTCTGCGTCATAACTATAAATTATAATGATTTACACAACACTGTACTTTCTGTAATATTAACATGTGCATGTGAGACTGTATCGCATTCCACTGTAGAACTTTACAGGCTGTACTGTGTGTAGAATGTCCCATTTGTTTCTCCTTCTGCTGCAGCTCCAGCTAGACCAAGCTGTTGAGGACGTGAAGGCAAAGATCATGGAGACATCGGTAAGAATGTGTATAGTAAGTAGTTCAGCTGGTATAAATGAAGGCTTTTACATTCATTCATGTCCTGTATTGATAGCAGTCAAACTGTGCTAGAGCACCACAGACCCACCCCCCCCCACCCCCCCCCCCCCCCCCCCCCCCCCCGCATGTGTTTCCTTAGTACTGGGTGTCTGTTCTCTGTGTGAAAGTACATAGTAATGCACCCTAATTGCTGTATTGATAAAGTGGTTTATTAGCCCATGCATAACCCCTCTCATCATTAGCCTACCCTATAATCACCCATACTCCTCTGGGTAGCTGGCAGTAACCTCATGCCAAGCTTCCCGAACTTTTTCAATGCACACAAGAGATCGGGCTAGGGAAGCCTGGGTACGAGGCCAGCTGGCAGTGTGGCCCATGAATGCTTTGGTTGCTAGGCGATGGCCAATAATTTTAGCCTAATATTATCACATCAGCGCTTGTGGTCCTAATTAAGTGTAAAATCCATTACCACCTTAATAATTAGCTTGACAATCACAACATGCACTTGATGTGGGGAATCAGAAAATTTCCCCCCTAGCAACCACAGTGGGAGAGTGGCGTGAAAATTTATTAATCCCAAACCTAGGGGGCTACCATCCCATTGCCTGCTCAGGAAAACCTAATCCCAGCAAAAAGTAGAGCCACTTATGTGTACTGGTACATAATTATATGAGGTGCCTAGCCCCTGAAAACTGTGGGTGGCAGGGTAAAATCCCATGTTTACTCTCACATGACATATCTTTATATTAGAGTGACCCTCAAAGTTCATTAGTATTACTAGTGTGCACACATTTCATGTACATGTAATTGCCATGGAATGCAAAAATTCCGGGTTTATGATAATATTATGTTATGATTTAGTTGGCCTTTAATAAAAGCTGCATCCTCTTTCCTCATTCCTCATTGGACCTGCAGACTGTAGGAGGACTCAACACCCTGAGTGGGTCATGGAGTGGGGGGCTGGGCTGGTAGACTTACATGTAAAATATGAAAGATTAGCCTTTTTTGTGTGTAAGCATATATCCTTTCTTACATTACAGACATCGTTTCCTCAAAAGTGGCGCTCCCAGCTGATGAAAGCACTCAGGACATGCAAGGTAACACTATATCCATCCTTCTCACCTCCAGTTACGGCTCTAACTACATGTATGTTGTACGTGTACATTGTATATGCATGTATATGCTACCGTAAAGTCTGGTTAATAACCGCACATGCTTATTAAGCGCATATTTTTTAATAAGCGCATGCTTCCTTCCTGTTATTAAGTATTGTCTAATAAGCGCATGCGCCCAAAAAAGACGACAGTAATAGTCATCGTTCGATCAAGAGTGTTCCATGCTCTACATTGCTAGAACTAATTTACCAACCTATTTTCGGATAGCCAGCGGCATGAGATCGGCTATACTCAACACTTCGATGTTCCACTGAGACAGGTTCGGAGCGCCAAAGAAATCGGCTATTTTTCCACGGTTTTCTTCCAGCGATGGCTTCCGATCATACTCCCATGAACTATTACAGAGCTTAGTCCAAGAAATGCTGTGTTCATAACTTGCTAACTTTGTCATTGAGTGCTCGAACGTGCTGGCAGTGGGCGGGGCCAAACTCCACTCTCTATTAAGCGCACATCGTCTAATAGGAGCATATTTCCTTACCACCAAGAGTGATAAGCGCATGCGCTTATTAACCAGACTTTACGGTATTTTATTCTGATCTGATCAAGAGTGCCCAATGGCTTAATATGCCAGGGATTATTGATAAGTGATTTAAGCATCTTTATAGAGCGAAATTGTACAACCATATAGCTTCAGACTTCTTCCGTTCCCTTTTCTCCCCCTCCTCTCCCTCTCCCTCTCTCCCTCCCTCCCTACTTCTTTCCTTCTCTCCTTTCTCTTGTCCTCTCCTTTCCTTTAGACTCAAATCATCTCTGAAGAGCAAGAGCTTTTCACTCCAGCACTGCAACGATGATCACCACGTTGACATTCACACCGTGGCACAGATCTTCGTATGTACACATTGAACAGCGATAATCTGCACTTTATACATAACATTGTACATGTATTTCTTACCTTTCTCATGTATTTCTTACCTTTGTCATGACATGTACATGTAAATTGCCAGGAAACTTTTAGCGTCGTACCAGGTTCTCCTGCACAAGAGAGCCTGGCACGAGGGTAGGACAACTACGTAGAAGGGACTCTTGTTCTCTGTGCTCCATGGACCTCCTTGCTAGATGCTAAGACCTACCTTCTTGTACATGTAGGTTATACACGACAGATGTATACAATGGAACCCCTCTATTCTGGACATGTATGTACCCTTGGGACAGCTTCAAGTGTCCTGATTAAAGGAGGTGTCCTCATTAATTTTTAGGGGTCATTTCGTACACATCTTCATGTACATGTAGCTGGACCATGCATGGTGTTCTGACTAAAGAAGATATCTTCATTTCAGGGGTGTTCAACTGTACTGTAGGTAGTTCTTGAGCATCTGCCTTGATTTTTTTTTTTTTTTTGATCTAAGTTTGTGGTGAAGGTAACGCTATTAATATTGATGTACTGCAGCTGTGATATCTCTGACTAGCAAAGTGGCTCATTTGCAGGTACTTTTTCTGTGATCTTGGCTGAAAACACATTTTGCAAGTACTATTTTTGCAAAGGTTTTTTAATTTGTATGTGGAAGTGGTACATATTACAGAGTTCTATGGTGACTGTAGGTAGCATTAGAATAGTGGGCAAAAATTTTTGCCAATCTGTAAAAAATTAGTATCAAATGTTAGTACCCGCCAAAAAGGCAATATTGATAAAAAAATTGAGGGGATTTTAACCTTATTAGGTATTCTGTTGCAGACTAAAAATAGTAGCCTAGCAGGAAGTTCTATATTTACACCTATTGTAGTGTGTGCTCAAACAGGAAGTGACTAGAATACAGCCACTCGGTCATGAGACCACCACATGAAACACTCACTATAATCATAGAAGGCTATCATCTTTGTGCATTGGATATAATAATTATACCCAAGTTGAAACCTATGTGGATGCATGGTGGGAACCACCTAGCTAGCCTGAGCCTGACAGAGCCACTCAGGTGCCCAACCTCGAGAACTAGGGAGCTGTAGGTGGTGTACAGTATAATGTTGTCTGTGCATTGTTTGAGCAAAGGCTCACAGCTATGTGTGTGAGAATAGTACTTGTTGTCGTAGCCAGTTTACTTGTTACCCCTACACCACGACAGACTTGCACATGTGAACGTAAATATTATCTACATACAATGATGTAATATTATATACCACAGAATCCAGGTGGGTTCCAATTATGTTGCTATGGTAACTGCCACCAAAATACTATTATAGGCTAAGCGTGAACATGACAAGACTATAGTACAATATCATGTATTTATGGCTTTGCAGCTCCTCGGCAAAGCCAACATCTGCATAACATTAAGTTGACACATAGTGGTTGACGTGGTCTAGACCTGATTGGAGCTAATGTATTATACCATGTTCCATGTACTGAATCCCACCATGTGACACGGGACACCTCAAATTAATTAATAGCTCTGATCAATTATATTATGGCATTAACTACTTGCAGTGTATGCTTGGGAACCCGGCTGTGTTGTGAATGGGTATAGCTTGTCACTTCTCCTGTGGGAGACAGCTATCAAGCGTGCACTATATCAGCTCTATTCATGTATTCATGAAAAGCGATCGTACACAGTAACTGACCAGCAACTGAGGAAATGCAGTGTTTATCCGAAGCATGCTGATTTCTCTTGGAGCTCTAGATCTATGGGTGATTTATAGCGAATTAGTGCTATTGCTGAATTTGAATGCTCAGAAGGAAACATGTAACAGATGAGGAAATAGTGCATTTTGTTGTAAACAACCTAACTAATTTTGTGTATGCTACAATGCATAAAATTTAATTATAATATTATGCATGTAACCTCAATCTGTACTCATGGATTTTCTGCAAACCAGCTGTGGGAAGGGGATCATTTGTGCTCAGAATGCACCAGAATCCCTCTAAGAAGATGTGAAAATCTAAATTTTCCTGGGGGAGACTTCCCTATTAGATTTGTGGCAGGCATATAATTACATAACCTGCCACAGCTACATATAATAATTATTGATTCAATCAGCCCCCCCCCCCCCCCCCACTCCAAAACAACATCTTACATCACTGAATTTGAGCTACAAACTTTCTAAAATTACTTAGATCCTACTTGTAACAAATACTGTGATCTGATTGGTTAAACTGAAGTATCTATCCTTTATAGAAAATCATGTAAGCTCTGTAGAAAATTATGTAAAGCTCTGTAGAAAATCATGTAAATTTTCTTGCCTATGGTTAGGATTGTTGCTAGGCAGCAGTTTATGTGTCTAGCTTTTGGGCATTGTTGCTAGGATCTAAACATGTTAGACACTGCTTAGTCGGTTTCTACGTGATTTAGAAGACCTCAGGGCTCAGTAGAACCCTCTCTTCGCTCAGGATTCTACACAGAGCCCTTCGGTCTTCTAAATCACGTAGAAACCTCCCAAACAGTGTCTAACTATTATATAGTTGCCCAGTATGTGCACATACATGGTGTAAAAAATTGCTTATACAGTGTCATAAACTTTAATATGTTGTGTAGTAACCTTGTAATGTACCCTCTCATGCAAGGGATAATATCTATAATAATTATTATACTGTAGATCAGGATATTTTTGCCGGTAAAATTAATATTTTGCTTGTAAATTTTTCGCATAGTCTAAATTTTGTCACCAGACTTTAGCGACCAAAATACATGTGTGTAGGTATAGGTCGACGTATGTTACACAAAATACTTCACGTGTTTAATTTTCGTCGGAAAAGGTTGTCGACGAAAAATGTTTAACAATGACAATTTCGCGATCTACGGTAACTTGCGTTTACAGTATGTTGGTACACTAACATCAGCACTCATGCAAACTATCATCCGACTGACCATTAATAATTTATTTTCTATGAAACATAAAACACAAAACAAGTAGAAAAATAAATGTGAAAGGCAATGCCATTACAAATAGATAACCTTGCCTGGGTTCATGATGTTATTGGGGTCAAGGGTGAGTTTGAGCTGCTTCATGACATCGATGGCGTCTTCTCCAAACTCCTCAATCAGGAGATCCCTCTTACCAAGGCCAACACCGTGCTCACCGGTACATGTACCACCTACCGACATGGCACGTCTGGGAGGCGAGGGGAGAGGGAGAGGGAGAGGGAGGGAGGAAGGGGGAGGGAAAAGGAGAGGGGAGGGGAGAGAGAGAGAGGGAAGGAGAGAGAGAGATATAATTATGTCCCGTTGCCATGGTTACTAAGGAGGGCTGATTATGGATATTTCAGTCACAACACCCACAGCCACATGCAAAGAGAGGGATGACTATTATTTTAGACTATAGATCAACTCAATCACATCTAGGCACAGTTGGGCGGGCATCTGTGGGTTCTAGATTTATACAGGTTGCAGAATTTGGGTAATAATGAACTATTATGCTCAGGGTGGTCCTGTACATGTTCTTCTGACTGCTGACTTGATTTATATCTGGGAAACACTTTCTTGCACGTGACATTGTGGTTTTCATGGAGGCAGAACATGATGATAAAATTACGTTGAGATATATATTATATTATTGCTTTGGCTAGCTATATTATGGTAAATCAAATGTCAGTTCCATGGAATATTGCAGCAGAAAGCTACCCCTTACAACCTACGTAACTTGCTAGTATAAAACCCATACAATATCGTTGCAAAACAAGGAGGAAAGCCGTATTATAATATGGAGACATACAGTTGTTTGTTGACATAGCCGGATATTGATGTTGCAGCAAATGACTGCTAGTAGCGCTCTATCTTTCTAAGGATTTCCCCAGAAATTCAGAGTAGAGTGGTATTATTGCTTACTTTGGTCAAAGATCAAAAGGGCTTAACATTCCTATGTATAATAATATTATTATTATTATACAGTTACCCTAATAAAAAAGTGCACATAGAAGAAAAAAAATACTTGCATGGGTCGTACCGTATAGCGGGAAATTTTCGAGGGAGAAAACTTTCGCGGATCAGTAGGAAAGGAGCATTTCGCGGAGAAAACTTTCGCGGAATGTTAAAACTGGTCGCATAATGGGTGTGGCATGCATAGAATTTCGTGGAGAAAACTTTCGCGGATGGCTGAAAAATCGCGAAATTCGTGAAAGTTTTCTCCCTCGAAAGATTCCCGCTATACGGTACGTAACATGCTAGTATAAACCTCATACAATATCACTGCAAAACAAGGTGGAAAGCCATACTATAATAATAGGGACATACATGTGTTTGTTGACATAGCCGGATATTGATGTTGCAGCAAACGACTGCTAGTAGCGCTCTATCTTTCAAAGAATTTCCCCAGAAATTCAGAGTAGAGTGGCATTATTTGGTCAAAGATCAAAAGGGCTTAATATTCCTATGTATAATAATATTATTATTATTATACAGTTACCCTAATAAAAAAGTGTACATAGAGGGAAAAAAATACTTGCATGGGTCGTATTTGATTTCCCCTTTTGAAGACTCGTTAATCGATCCCAGCATAAGGTGACTACGCTACGTATGGTAAAAAAAAATAATATTTTCAATTTTGAAAAACGTGTGCTTTTCTGGTAAAGATCGTCAATCGCTCCATATATACACGTTAGGCCACTCAGAATTAAATGTTTGTTTGAACTAACCCGACCGACTGTAACATTTAAAGCATCCAATAGCTGAGTTTACTACAGGCATATATACCGACTCAGACTTTTAATAGGACTGTCTTAAAAATGTATTTTTAAGCTACCACACAGCACAAGCCTCTAGACAGCTGGAATACTACAAGTTTACGTAGAAACACTGACACTTATAATTGGTTAAATTATCATCCGCCCGACCGACCGACCCTACTATTTTGTGGTCATGTTAGTTCAAACAAACAATTTATTCTGTGTGGCCTTATGAGAATTCGTAAAAATTTAATGCTAATTTCTTATGTTAGATTGGATCGTACGTTGTATTCAATTAACTACGGTAAACAGGTAGAAAAAAATTCTGGCATGGGGCATGTCTAATTTCCCCTCTTGAAGACTCGTTAATCGACCCCAGCATAAGGTGACTACGCTATAGCTAGAGAAACACCCAATTATCGTAAGTACCTTGCCATCCTTGCCGCCAGGTCTTTGGCCACGCCCACTTGTTCCCGGTCGTCGGGGTCGAGCAGGATCAGGCTGTGGAAGTTGCCATCGCCAACGTGGCCAATGATGGGAGCTGTGTGACAGAAATTTGTTCATTAGTAAAATCATGGTATTAATTAGGATGCAACAGACTTGTAGACTTGTACAATTACATGTAGGCGTGCATGTGTGCATTTTAATTACATTTGTATGTTGCAATTACATGTACGCACGCATGCATGTCTGAATATCCTTCTATCAACTCCGTGGATGCAAGGGCTCAGAAGTAAAGTGGTTGGTCTAACCCAAAGTTGAAACTGGAATTGTCCAAATAGCACAAAAATTGAATAAAAACTGCATACTTTACTCTATCTAATTGTCCAAATCCAAAAATGTGAAACTAGTTAGCTTCTTTTGAAACACATAACTATATTTTCAAGATTAGGGGGTCTAACTCAAAATTTGTGGGTTAGACCACTTCTCAGCTCTTTATTGTTCATTTATGCATTTGAGAGAGGAGAAAGAAAGGGGACTGAGATTGAGAGAGGAAGTGCATGGGAGAGAGAAGACAAAAAGGATACCGAGAAGGATACATGTATAGCAGGAGAGAGGAGAAAGAAAGGGAATCAATAAAGAGAGGGGGAGAGAGAAGATGAAAATGGTACTGAGAAAGAGAGGGGAGAGAGAGGAGAAAGAAAGGGGATCGATAAAGAGAGGGGGAGAGAGAAGACAAAAATGGTACTGAGTGATATATAGCAGGGAGGGGGGGGGGGGGACAAAGAGATACAGAGGGAGGAGGGGAGAGAGATAGAAGGGTAAGTGACAGAAAGGGAGTCATGCACCTGTGAGGGGTGAGTTGAGGAGGTCTTCCTTCGTTGCTACAAGTAACTCAGGTAGTTTGGAGATGGGAACACACACGTCAGTGGCGTAACCCTACAATTTCAAAAATAAATTACCTCGTCTAAAATGTATTATGATAGCTGTCTTTAATTTAGCAATAATGCTAATTAAGCAATAACGCTAATTAAGTAATTATGGCTGCAATAAATTAGTGTGGCTAAAGTTTTGAAATGCCACCACCCACATGCAGTCAAGTAACCTGCAAATAGTTATTAGCAGTCTAGAAAAACAGCTTTAATTTCTAGACTCACACACCCAAAACAGTCCCTATGGTATACATGTACATAATGGAGTGCATATACATGTATAATTCAGCGTTCTCCCCGGCCAGCATGAGACATGTTGGCCTGATAATTATGCCTTTAGTACTATTCATACTTTCCTTTCATGCACTGTATAATTATGCTTTGATGTGGAAAAAGTTACAATCCACAAGCTTTGATGTGGTCACAGGCTCCACCCAAAATTATACCCTCTAGTCATGCCTTAAAAATCAAGTATTAATTTTTATACTTAAATATTATGCTTAGGGAGAACACTGCATTCTTGACTATATATTATACCTTCATTCCTGGTTTTAGGGCCAGTCCAGCGTACATCCACTCGTGCCTCGCCTTCCAGAGCCTCGCCCTTCCTTCATGATCCCTCTCCCACGTGAACTCTGACCCTCCATTGTCATGAGCCAGCTCACCTGCATGTACATGTATATATTATGGACAAAGATTTCATCATAACATGCATAGTATAATTATTATACCATTATAGGGCGACAATTATTTGCAGGCACATTTTTCTGCGATTTTGACTTGGAATATGTGTTGCGAGCACTAAATTTTTTGATTGTAGACGGAAGTGGTATGTATACAGGGTTGACATAATATTCTTAGTCTAGTGTTCTACACATAAACATAGCTAATTATTAGTGAGCATAAAATTTTCGCATTTTTGGGCCAATCAGCAAAAGTATCAGACATTAGTATCTGCAAAAATTAGTTGCCTTAAGGTACATACATACATGTACAGATGCAGTAGGATAGATTTTATTACGTGGTTTAACAATCGTATTTTACATCAGTCAATCAAGGCACATACCTATGAGTGTATGCAAACTTGGCTGATACTGATGTGTCTAGTCTTAGAAATTACATCATACTTCTCCATGATAATTGAGGGCACAATCAGTGAATAAAGTATAGTATGTTATATTATAGCACCAAAAACTGGTGGATAAGGGCTGGCCAACCCATGATACATACATGTATTGATCAGGTGCTGCGGGAAAGTATGCAGGTTGAGCTAGCCAGTGGACAAAGGCAAGACTTAGCTACTGGCAGAGTGAAGCCAATGATGTTCCAAGCCTTGAGAACTAGGGGCGGAAGTTTACATCGTGTATCCTTAACAGTAGTATTTTTGTTTACAAGGATGTCCACACCATGCTGTTTATTAAGAGCAGGCCGCACTAATAGTGCATCCATCAAACTGCGAGTACAATAATCTAGAGAGACTAGAAAGTGATTTTTTTATCCCAACACCAGTCTATGTGACTTCCTGGTGTGAACAGGATATCAGCAGCGTCGATCACTCAACTATAACAACAATGGTGATGTTTTGCAGGATATCTAACCAAAATTAATTAATAAAGTGCTACTTGTGGTGCTTCTCTATACTGTGGACTGGTGTCCTGGGTAAGTACCCACCCATGGACACTTAAACATGACTTGCAATTTTGACCCACCATGTGGGAGCTTACTACATACCCTATATGTAAATTGCATACATTTTCTACTACAATGATCCCTTAAAAGTAATACGGGCACTCACCCACGAGTGGGAGATTTCCCAGGGGACTTGACTCTAGAGTACTTGAAGTGATCACTTCCTACTAATTAAAAGTGTTTAGATTCATACGAGAAGTGTGTACGCTCTAACTGATAAGGTTTAATAGGATAACCCATCATACTGGTTAACACTGCATAATTTTATTAGAGGGAGCCTTGACCAAATAAACCATCCCTGTCACATCATATCATCATTATTGTAATAACTATTGCTATAGTGCAAGAAGATACTTTTTTAAATTAGTGTAATCTTCGGTCAGGTAAACATCATCAGTCACTGCATACGTTAAAAGAACAGTCCCAGAATGCTCTTGCATTAAATAGATCTTGTCAATGTGCAGCATTATCATTAAATCATTCTTCCAAGCCCTTGCTATCTCGGTAAGAACAATGTTTGGTACTACGGCCTCCATGGGAACAATTAAGGCTGGTATCACTAAGTCTTTTAGTCTTATCTAATCAATTAGAAATCTTAAACTAATTAACGAGCCTTGATTGATTGGTCACCCCTCCTCCGTTAGCTAGTGAAGTAAAGAACTGAATAATTGGAAATTGACTTTTTAGTTGCATGCTTTTTGGACGGGGGGAGGGTGTGGTTCTAGGCTACATGTATCTTAATTACATCCAATTATCAATAAACAAAACAATTAAATTTTTATGGATAGGTCATGTCATGATATATTATCAGGAGTACATTCTGATATTATAGATGAGGGCCTAGTTACCTCCCATGTGAATACAAGTACGTGCACACTACAATAACATCACGAGAAGATACCACATTTGACGTACACACGTGTGGGGTGGTATCTCCTACAAATTTAATATACTGTTGGGAATTACTTGTAAAAATGAGAGCCCTTCTAAGGTATCGCACATGCATGGGAACTAAAGACACATGAAGAAAAATTAATGATCCATTGATTTCAGTATTTTATAATGATATGGAAAGCATGGTCAGCGATGAAAACGTTTATCCTCAGTCATCATCAGAATGGTTGCTTTGGCAAACTTGATAAATCAACAAATATAATACCCCGAACCCAAATCCAAATCCAAATTCAAATCCATATTGTTAGGGCTAAGTTTGCATGGAGCTATCATAATTATTATTCAAAAGCAAAGCCTTATATTATAGTAGGTCATGAGCATATACACGTATGTATGTTGTACATACACAACAATAAGATTTACATGTGTACTGAAATACATGGAAATTCAATTCAACCACTGAAACAAGAGTAAAGCGGAGTGAAAGCCGTACATTATCCACCACAACATCCTGCCGTATAGAAATTCAATTACGTACAAGTTTCGGTTACCAATTCAAAGTCCAGTCACTCAACATGTACCAATAAAGCTTTGTGTGGTCATTAATTTTGTGCATTGACATCAGGTCACGGACAGTACGTGGTGTACATGTATGCTGAGCAAGAATACCAGTACGTGGAATTATCGTTCGTAGCCTGTGAATACAGAGGACGAGCACGATTGACAATTAACAATGATGCCAAAGGCAATAGAGTTATAGAATAAACAACAATTGGAAGAATAGATCATTCGTAGTCGCCTGTGAATGGATTGTGCACGACATAATACGATAATTGTTGTGCTAAAGATCATGTGCTAGGATTTATGAAATTTATTATAATCCAGCGCACGTACTGTAGCTCGATCCATCAGGACTTGGGATGAGCACATGCAATTGACGCTATGAGTCAAAGTCTCGTGCGTACAATACCAAGAAATGATCAATCAGTTAATAGTGAATGAATCGCGTAACGCATCAGCAAATATTGTCATGCGATTATTGACTATTACATGTAATTAACACTCTGACATTACACTAAAGACACATTGTATACCACAATAATTATATATTGTTTACATTATTTTTTGTAAGCTTTGTGACTAATCCAATTAGACATTTTTCAGAGCACAATCCATGTTGGCCACCTGTAAAATAATAATTAATCATGCAATGTATCCATATCTCTCTCTGCATGTATGGCTAGCTAGATGCCTGAGGGGCCTAGGAACGAGGCTAGCATGCAGTAGCTACTGTAACAATACAGTGCAGCATGCATGGAACATGCACAGCAGAATTATGTATGACAAAATCTTATGTATTGCTGCATGTGATAATATTATGGCTACTGCATAATGGACTCCGTAGGATCGAGGAATTGGGGAATTTGAGGAACAGAGTAGGGCCTTAGGGTATATATAGACTGTCTACTCAAAAGTAATTTTAACATAACAGGCAATTTTGGGCACTTACATATATATCCATTGATTGAATACTGAAAGCTGCTACATTGACTCGATGAAATGCAGTACATGCATGGGTGCTTATCCAGGAGTGAGCACCTGCCCAGAAACAACATTCTTCCCTTCAAAACCTGAAAATCATGCAATAAGTGTAGCCTTGTTCCCAGGCATTCTTCCCAGCTTTTCAACATTGCATGCATAATGTTGAAAATATTTTTAGACTATAGAGCTCTAGGGTGTTGTGTATGCATGCATGAGTAACTTCAGCTCTGCTTCAGTCCCTCGTACTTGCAACTCTCTGTAACAGTGTCTCAGGATTGACTATGTGCATACCGTATAGCCAGAAATATTGGCGGGAATTAAATTTGGCGGTTTAGCCCAAAATCGCTATTACAAGAATATTAGCGGATTTAAATTTGGCGGTTCCATACGGGATCGCCATACGTATATATGCGAGTAGGAAATTTTGGCGGATTTTAATTTGGCGGTTGTGATTAATTTAATTCCCTGCCAATATTTCCAGCTATACAGTAGTCAATTCTAGAAATGAGCTGCTACAGATGTAGCAATGCTGTATATAACAACACTATTACTATAACATGATGTAATCATGATGTAATCATGTGAGCCACTGCATGATATTATTGTGCATGGTATCGATATATCAGCAGTGGACCGCATATTATATAATATTATTACACAACCAGTGTAACTTCCGTTGTCCAATTAATTCTTAGAACTAAGCCTGGTCATAATTTTTTGGCACTACAATCAGAAAGTATACGGTAAACTGAACAGATC
>OZ005691.1:4175903-4377109 GCA_963930775.1 Cliona cf. orientalis | reverse complement strand
TGTGAGTGGACAGTCAGATAGATGTATACACAGTTCAATTACTACACTAATAGATGGTCTTAGTAAAGTTCATCGCTGGGTGTATCACCATGGCTACAATGTGTGCATCAGTAGTGAGGCTTAGTGATCACTGTGGCTACCATCCAGACCATGACTGACTGTCTTATCAGAGCCCAATTCCTGGAAAGACTGGCTAATGATATACATGGGGGAACTTAATATATGTATATACCGTATATGTTCTAATATAGGCGCCACCCTAATTTAGGCACCCTTTGAGACCTGCGCAATTTTTTCGGTTCTAATTTAAGGCGCCTTTCCGGACATCAATTATTTTTAGGCGGCGCCTATTTAATTGGAACGTATTGCCACGTGCATATGGCAATACCGCGGACCGCGATACCGTACCATACGGTCGATCGATCTATCAAGTTAGATGTCAAACTAACAGTAAGCTGTCTCTTACAGTTATAATATGGGCACTTACCGACTGCTTTGATGTCGTTCTGGAGTTCGAGACAATCGTTCTGATGGCTATGGTATCGACAACTTGAGAATGATTCAGCGATCAGAAAGAAATTTCCAAAAAGAACAGAAACTAGAACCATATTTTTGTTGTTCTCGCCACTATCATATTCACTGCCACTAAACAGGACCGATTAGTGATAGCGCTTGTGCTCTGGCAAAACTTTACAGAACAGTTCTAATTGCAGCTCATAGGCGCCGCCCTAATTTAGGCGCCCTTTGACCGGCTCGTGAATTTTTCAGTTTTAATTGGAGGCGCCTGCACGATCTGTAATTATTTTTTGGGGGCGCCTATATTAGAAAGTATACGGTACATAGCCTTTGATTTCATTTTTAGCCTGGTAAGCTAATACAGTAGGTTCCAAGAAACCAAAGTCTATAGACAATGTATCCACTTTTAGAAGTTCTCTGTGCATTATAACTAGACAGAGAATAATTTTGGGTCCTTTGGGTACATGTACAGAGAGGGCTCATTCCTATTTCAGTGATTTCACTGTCGGAGGTTTCACAGTGATAATAATTGTTGTCAAGAGTGTACCGTATTGTAATGTCTAAGCCATCTCATTTGTTTGAGGCAATGGAATTGTGGTGTAAGGTATGTAGACTGTGAACTGGGAGGTGGGGTGGGGGGAGATATTGGGGGCCACGTACACATACAATGGAGGCTTTGCATCGATTAGTGTTCTCACAAAAGATAATTGGTTAAGAGGGTATAGTTTGTAGGGCACATTGTAGACTCTGGGTGGGCCTGGTGAGCTACACAATAGTATACATGTACATGTACATGTACATGTACGTGTACATGTACACGTGATATGGCTAAGTACATGTATACATACATGTACATGTATCTATTATACACATGAGTACACACAATGTACATGTACATATATTATATCTACCGATCAGTGCTTCATAACTACTCTTGATTTGTTTATTCGTTTGTATGCCACAGGTTACATTTTAGGAGCTGATCGATCATGATGCTACTACACGTAGTACATGTACATGTGACATGTGACATGACTAAGTACCTGTACTTACATGTATACACATGTATGTAGTTGTGCCGATCACTAGTGCTTCATAATACTCTTAATTTGTTGGTATACACATGTACACAGCTACGTACGTAAAAACTTGAATTGTGTTTTAGGAGGCATTGAGGAAGCGCTAGAGAATTAATTTTGATAATCTTCCTCCCTCCATTTCCTCGACCACTGGTAACCAGCCGTACCATGTGCTCCCATGCCTCAGTCAATGAAATATTATCTTTTCATGTGTGTTGAAATCGTCGTCAGAGAGAAGCCTACTGTGTACCCTGTGTGGTTTCTGTACGGTTTTTTTTTTTAGCTTCAGACCAGGTGCTGTTTGAAACTCAATACAGTAGCCATACAGTGCAGTATTCTGTCCATACCTAAGTAGGGTGCAGTACTGACATCTGTGTGTGTGTGTGTGTGTGTGCATGATGTATTGAGTTTAGTTTGTGCTGTTTAGCTATATATGGTATGTATGCATTGCCCATTAATTTACCTCTCAAAACTTTCAGTATATATCTAGCTACATGTGCATGTACTGTATGATAATAGTATTATTATTGTGCTTATATTCAAATCTATGAATGACCTTGAAATCAATATGGTCTTCAGCGTAGCATCCGTGTTACTATTCATATTCATGTATTAGCATGCATGGGAGCATTACATGAAAAATTCAGTATTCCTATTACCAAAGGGGTAGCCATGGATGGACAGCTGCTAGTGCCCTAGGCTGGAGCTCCATAGTCGACTCGGCCGGGGTGGTGGGTTCTCAGACACAACTACGGTCTGAGTGAGCACACACTTCAGTCTAAGTTAGCAAGGTCATAGGTCACTGCTACATGTACTAACTGAAATGTTGAAAGTCTATAACTAGAGGTGCTCATTCTTTTCCATCATGTGTGGTCACTGACATGTGGTGATTTTTGGTTTTGGTGATCAGTAGCTCAGTGGAAGAGTATTAAAGGGGGGTTTGTGCTTCTTTATAGTGGGATGGGGGTGCGTTTATTGTAGGAAGTTGGATCTTTTGTGTTTGTGGGGCATGGCCGGCAGCCTCAGTATTGTGTGCCCTGTCCTGTAAATACTGCGTTGATGATGACTATCATTAATTTTCCCCACAGGTTGACGAAGTCGGTAGGAAATACATTTTGAGTCAGGTGAGTGCTGTGAAAAGAAGAAAGAGAGAGGGAGAGAGAGAGAGTACGCATACATGTACATGTATGTAATAGATATTGCATGGTAGGGAGTGTATTATGGATTATAAAGCCCATGACCCCGAGGGCGCAGCCCGAGGGGGAGGGGCTTTATAATCCATAATACACGTGCCTACCATGCGACATCTGATATATATCCTGATTGGTCAGTTTCTTAGTGGTTGCATTTATCTGGTAGAAGTCGTTGGCTGGCATATTTTTAGTGCAGTGCACTATGGTGTTCACAGGGGATTATAATTGCCTGGGGGAGGTCAATATTTTAGTTATAACACCCCTGTTACCTAGGATACAAGGGTGAATCAGGATATATATAATTATATTGCATGCATCCTGTATGTGTAGAGGCAACACACCCTTGTTGTACTCTGGGGTAGTATACTCAATGCCTTAGTTTATCAAATTATAGTAAGTTTTAAGACCTTCATTTGTACTTTAATTAACCATGTTGTGCTTACCGGCTGATATCTAGTGCTAGAGTAACTAGTCTCTACAGGAAACAGTTATTAAACGATTCAGTAAACTGCAGAGGTGTGTCCACCACTTTCTACAGAATAAAGCTGACAATTATATAAATGTCGCATATAATTTGATAGCTAGCTACGTACATATAGTGCTAGCTAATCTTGACCTTATTTGGTAGTGTCCCAACTTCCCAGTCCTCCCAGTACACACCCTGGTGTACGGGTACACATTCAATGTCTTGCTTTTTGCATAAACCTTCGGCATACGTGTTTTCGTGCGCTAATAGTGGTTGTTTTTGAAGCAGTTCTCTCACTGTTTGCATACGCTGATTGCATCGAAACATCTGCTCTACATGTGGGTACAGTGTTGTAGCGTGTGTCATTCAATGTCACGTGCATGTACATGTACATGTATATTATGCTTATATGGTTGCTATAAAAATCTGATTCTGTTTTTGTGTAAACATATGTAATCTTGCTTGTTGTGAATTTTTTAAAGTTGAAAGTTGAATGTCATGCACTAGAGCATGTTGTGATAAGTGGAGGGGGCAAGTGCATGTGTATGTGGTTATGGGGTAGGATCCACATACATGTACATGTAGTGTACACATTGAAAGTAGTGTCAAGATTATGATATCTCCGAAAGGCTTCCATGGTAGCTTGATATTAATTTTGATGATTTCAGCTCTTTCTCTCTCCCTCTCCTTCCGTCCCTTTCTCTCTCTCTTCTCTCTCTCCCTCACTCTCCCCCTCCCCCTCCCTCTCTCTCCCCCTCTCCATATCCCTCTCTCCCTCCTCCCTCTCTCTCTCCCCCTCTCCATCACCCTCTCTCCCTCTCCCTCTCCCTCTTCCTCCCTCTCTCCCTCCTCCCACCTGCAGGGTCCCCTACAGCACACATGCCCCCACTTTTGGCAGATGATCTGGGAGCAGAAAAGTGCGGCCATTGTCATGCTCAACAAATGCATTGAGAGAGGAATGGTAAGAGTACATACATACCTCACAAACTATTTTTTTGTTCATTATTGCTGATTTAATAATATTATGTACGTACATGAGCCAGTGTAGATGTACATGATTACATGCTAACTTCCATGTGTTGGGTACATGTACATTGTAGTTGTTGGGTAAATCAATTATAGCGCTTGCCAAGCCAAATGCAATTTTGGAGGTTATAATGTTGTTCCTTATTATGACAATTGCCTCTAGTATAATAATATGTCTATCTTACACGTATCTCCCAGTATCTCCGTTCCTTCTCCTACTTTGTATGTAGTTATAATAATATGTCCATACTCCTATCTGATGCACAAGTGAACTGGGTAAACTAACTAGATGGGGTAATCTGAGATAGAATTTAATTCCCGTGGGATAAAGAGCTTTTCAGTTTCATCTAGTTCTGATAGTTCTCAGACCATCCACCGTGTACATTTTGTACATGTAATGGAGCAGGTTACTAGTCAAAGATTAGGGAACGCTTGTAGAAGATTGAGTTACCCAACCTTTATCGCGTGTGAGGCCAGTGGAAATTCGATAGCAACGGTCCAAAAAGTACACAGCCGCTGATTAACGCTTGTTCTCAATTTGTCCCTAATTGAATGGTTTACTAAACCAATCACTGCGAGCCAAATTTGGTGCGCGGCAAACCACAGAGCATTTGTTCCATGTGTAGCTGGTGTTGTCTCCAGTGTCTCAGCATCTGCTCTTGATAGCTTTTTATGTGCTATATCACCAGTACTCTTGAGACTACCATAGAGAGAAAGAGAGGGAGAGAGAAGAGAGAGAGAAGGAAGGAAGGAGCCTCAAGGAGGGAGAGGGAGAGAGAGAGAGGGAGGGAGGTGGGGAGGAGAAGGCAACATTAGAATCAACCTATAGAATGTACATGTATCAATTCTGTGAGTATACCAATATACACTAACAGCTGAATGTGATTATATAGCACTACCTAATGCACACCGGACTGGTACCTAGAGATGTATTCTATTGGGAGGGAGCGTGATCGATGACTTTGCATAGGTAATAAGGTGCTGTGTTGGGACTCAGGCCAAATAAACTTCCTTTATCATAATGGATTATCATGGCAGAAATAGAAAGTGGTTGTTGTGGCTAGTGCCCGTGTGCATATGGTAAAGTGCTTGGGATAATGTCAAAGGTGTTGCCAACGTAATATGCCAATGTTTGATTTGCAAACCTTGTACCCCATTATGATGTATCAGTGTCAACATTGACGACCCTTACCTACCATTTCCCTTGAAAGTGCAATTCGTGTATGAAAATTGTGCCAAAATTGCTTGCCAATAATATTATTCACCTTCTTGCATGTGTCATTCAACATTGACGACCCCTTACCATCTACATACAGAACAAGTGTTTCCCATACTGGCCATTGGCTGAGGATCCTCCGTTAGAAGCAGGCAAGTTTCACATAGAGAATCTTGGAACAGAAGAAGAAAGCTGTTATCGCCTCTCTCACCTGAAAGTTATCAATACAGAGGTACATGTTAATGAGCTGGTTTCTCTCTCCCTCCCTCTCTCTCTCTCTCTCTCTCACTCTCTCTCACACACTCTCTCTCTACCTCTCTCGCTCTTCCTCTCTCCCTTCCTCCCTTTCTCTTTTCCTCTCTCGCTCCCTCCCTCCCTTTCTCCCTCTCTCTCCCTCTCACGATACAAGTGACTTCATTTTACATGTAGAACATCTTCCTCTCTTCCTTCAGAATGATGAATCTCGAGTGATCATGCATTTCCACTACACCCACTGGCCTGACTTTGGTGTCCCTCAGAATCCCGATGTGTTCCTTGAGTATCTCTATGCTGTTCGTAACAGTGGCTGTCTTAGCCCCGACTCGGGACCGGCGGTTGTCCACTGCAGTGCTGGGATTGGACGATCTGGGACCTTCTGCCTCGTTGATGTCATCCTCACCAAGGTTAGTACATGTATACATGTAAGTGTGTGTATTCTGTTTTGTTTATTTATGTTTGTGTGTGTGTTTTCGAGAGGCCTGCAAAACATGTTTGTGCAATAAGATTTGACTATCTATAGATGGTAAAATGCCATTATAGTAGAGGAGTGTAGTATTATGTAGTAATGTTAATGTCACCATCTGATCGATGTACATGTAATTGATCATCATAATCTGACCAGTATGTAAGTATTGCTCACAAGCACTGTGAATGCTGTCAGAATCATATAATATATCACTCTTTTGTGATACTATGGTATTTATCATTATATGTTTTTATTTGAAAGATCTTAATTATTGAGCATAGACGTAGTACTAAGCACGTCATGATAGTACATTTTGGTCCTGAAGATCTTTTTCAATTATCTAGAAACGCATTAATGAAGCTCTACTCAATTATTTTATGTTATCCTTTTTCTCTTGATCGCTCCAGTTGGCTCAGACTCGTGACCTAGCCACCATCGATCTTCAGCAGATCCTCCTTAACATGCGTCAACAGAGACTGGGGCTGATCCAGACAGCAGACCAGCTGCGGTTCTCCTACATAGCCATCCTTCAGGGCGCCCTCCAAGACCTAGAGCTCGAGCCAAGCAACTATGATGATCTCAGCGACTCGGACGAGGATGTCCCTGAGGAGGAGGACTCTGACGAGGACAGCGACAGTGAGTTAATGAAGGGAATAATATCCTCTTAATTATTGTAGAGAGATTTCTGTGTGTACCTGTACCAGCTAGACCAAAGGATGATTGTGCAATGTAGCTATAAGTAGGTAGTATTGTAAACTCATAAACCAATTTTATTTGCCTCTGTGAAGCTATATCCATCAATGGGCATACAGTGTACATGTGTATAGATACAACGTAAGCAAGTTTATTATGTACAATGTACCTTAAGCTTGCAACTTTGATTTTAATCTATGCACATCCACCCTATATTTAATATGTATATTATGTAAATACATGTATGTAACAAGGTGTAGTTTGCTCATCTGTAGCTACATGTACGTATGTATATTCAGTTCACTCTCATGCATTTCCCCCTGCCCCTCACTTGTACTATATCCTTCACCTTTCCTTCCTTTCCTGCCACCATCCTTCCGCAGGTGATGAGGATGTTTCCCAGGAGGAGCGCTACCCTCACCTCACTCGGCAGTACGGTCGCTCTCAGACCTACGACGCTGACGACGACGTCCCTCCCCCTCTCCCCCCGAGACCCCCGGACACCTTGAACTACTCCGGGGGAGAGTCGGAGGACAGTGATGAGGAGAGGCTAGGCCTACCACCACCTCCACCCCCTAACAGCCAACCGCCGGGTAAGTCCCTTTTAAATTAATTATTCTATCTGTATTTGTGTATTGTAGAACAATAGAGGCCTCCAGCTACATTCTATAGACTCATTCCCAGTTTTCAGTATTGCTAGCTGAAATCAAAGTTCAGAGTAGAGGGCTTTTTGCTTCTGTAATCCCTGGTATTTCTAGAAATTGCAGTGTGTACCGGGATCAACCTTCAAGTGGTTGCAATTGGTCACAACAGACTTGCTCCCTGTTAAAGCTACAGTGCAATGTATTCCAAAGCACATAGGGCAGTGATCAGACTATTGCCTGTTTCATGTATTGTACATGTTTACTATTAGGTCCTCCCTCCACCCACTCTCCTTATGAAGAGGACGAGGACCTTCTTCCAAAGAAGATGAAACTCGAGCAGAACCATGACCCCTTCTCGGACCTGCAGAACGGAGAAGAATATGGCTTCAAGCTAGTGGGAAATGACGACGATCAAGAAGAGAGTGAACAACCGCAGCAGAACAGTGATGACACCCTGGAACGACATCATAACAATGAAGAAGAAGGGACTTCCCCTCCTCCTGTCCACAATAACATTGATGAACAGCAGCAACACAACGAGAAGGAGAAGGAGGAGGGAGAGGGAGAAGGAGAGGAGGAAGTGGTAAATTCAAAGGAGACCGTGACCCCTCCCCCACCTCCTGTTCCCCCTCGCAGCCACAGCCTGAGCCCTAGTCCCAACCAGACCCCCTATCACGATCGCCTATTCAGCAGTGGTGCAGCAGTTGCTGGTAGCAATGGAAATGGAGCAGGATTTGTGGACATTTACGGCGACCAACAAGAGGTAGCCAATAATGGCAGCACAACCACACGTCCTTTTTTAGGGCAAGGAAGAGGAGGCGACAAGAACAGCATGGCTTCCCCTCCTCCTCTTCCGATGAACCACACGGAGTCAAGAAACACCACCACCACCACAGTCGCAGCAGCTCTGGCAGCGGCGAGTCCTGAAGAGGACGTCCCCCCACCTCTCCCAGCTAAGCAGGGAAAGAGGGGCTCGAGGCAAGCGGCTGCAGCATCCGCTCCTTCGCGGAACCTTCATGATATCAGGGAAGAGGAACAGGCACTCATCTCGATCCTTGATGAACTGGAGAGGACAGTGGCTAAAATGCCAGTGGAGACTGGTAGTGGTGGTGGGAGGAAGGAGGCAGCCCCTGTCGTTAATAGGAAGGAGGTAAAGCAGCCAGTCAGTGGTGGTGGCAGCTCAGAGGAGAACTTGTAAGTGAAAAATGCAGTCTAGTGTAGTATGCCTCACACAAAAGTTTGAAACAGTACTAATGGTATATACCCCTTAGGCTTTATTCATATTCCTGTGTTGCTAAAGGGTATACGTAGTGGAAAGGGCCCAAAGGATGACACTGTATACTTTCAGTACTCACAAATTTCTCTCCCTCTCTCTCTTTCTCAACACATTATTAGGTCGGCAGCTGAAGCGAGACAGCGCGAGAGGGACGCCAGACGTGCTAGAATACACAGCAAGGTTCAGACTATCAAGGAGCACTTGAAGCAGCATGGAGATGAGACCTCAGAGACAGAGTGGTCCATCCCGTGGCTCCTAGTCGGATTCATCGTCATGCTCGGTTATTGTGCCTATTATGTCATGCAGTGATTTATTATTATTAATTATTTTGTCCCACCCACAATTATTGTTATTGCTAGCTATATTTTACGTCATAATTATTATTATTTTAATTTTGTAACATTTACTGTACGCATGATCACAATGCACTAATGTAATTACTGAAAAGAAGTCATAGATACTATTGAAGCAATATTAATTTTGGTGAGTGATGATGTCCCCTTGAAAACTGATGATTATTGGTATGAGGCCATGATCATGCCCAATTGCAAACTACATGATAATTACAAATCAGGTCAGAAGCCTAGGTCTCTTGATCATGAGGTCTTGGAATGGTGACGTTTTGAAGAAATTAATGGCAATTTATAATTAGCATAAAATTGGCATGGTCCCTCTTTTCTCTGATCCTATGCCACTTATGCTCACTAGCTAATTATAATAATAATAAACATACAATGTCATAATAATGTAGCCAATTGGGATATAATATAATCATAAGACTTAGTATTACTTATACTCACATTCATTTTTCTGCCTGGCAACTTCACTTGATTAATGGCATTCACCTTTCCTGCCGCTATCCTTCCACAGGTGATGAGGATGTTTCCCAGGAGGAGCGCTACCCTCACCTCACTCGGCAGTACGGTCGATCTCCGACCTACGATGCTGACGCCGACGTCCATCCCCCTCTCCCCCCGAGACCCCCGGACACCTTGAACTACTCCGGGGGAGAGTCAGAGGACAGCGATGAGGAGAAGCTAGGCCTACCACCACCTCCAGCCAATCTCTGGGTAAATCACTTTAATTATTTTGTCAGTGTCTGTGTGTGGAGGATTCCTGGACTAGGATTAGGCTTTATCAAGAGTTGCTATGATTCTCAGACCTTATTCCCGGTTTTCAGCATTGGATACTAAAATCGAGTAGATGGCTTTTGACCTATGAAGTGATAATCTACCCTTGCTTTCTGTAGCCCTTGTGTAATTAATATTAAAATTAGAGTGTAGGGGCTCTCGGGGTTGTAGCTAATTGGTCACAACAAGACTTAGTATGCTTTATCACTACACGTAGGGCAGTGATCAGATTTTTGCTTGCTTCGTGTGTTGTACATGTTTAGGTCCTCCCTCTACCCACTCTCCTTATGAAGAGGACGAGGACCTGCTCCCAAAGAAGATGAAGCTCGAGCAGAACCACGACCCCTTCTCGGACTTGCAGAATGGTGAAGAGTACGGCTTCAAGCTAGTGGGAAATGACGACGACCAAGAAGAGAGTGAACAACCACAGCAGAACAGTAATGACACTCTGGAATGACTTCATAATAATGAAGAAGAAGGGACTTCCCCTCCTCCTGTCCATAACGTCATTGATGAACAGCAACACTGAACAGTATGATGACAAAGTGAAAAAGGAGAGAGGAGAGGGAGAAGGAGAGTGGGAAATAGTAAATTCAAAAGAGCCTGTGACCCCTCCCCCACCTCCCGTTCCCCCTCGCAGCCACAGCCTGAGCCCTAGTTCCAACCAGACCCCTATCACGATCGCCTGTTCAGCAGTGGTGCAGCAGTTGCTGGTAATAATGGAAATGGAGCAGGGTTTGTGGACATTTATGGTGACCAACAAGAGGTAGCCAACAATGGCAGCACAACCACACATCCTTTTTTAGGGCAAGGAAGAGGAGGCGACAAGAACAGCATGGCTTCCCCTCCTCCTCTTCCGATGAACCACACGGAGTCAAAAAAACACCACCACCACCACAGTCGCAGCAGCTCTAACAGCGGTGAGTCCTGAAGAGGACGTCCCCTTACCTCTCCCGGCTAAGCAGGGAAAGAGGGGCTCGAAGAAAGCGGCCACAGCATCCGCTCCCTCGCGGAATCTTCATGACATCAGGGAAGAGGAACAGGCACTCATCTCGATCCTTGATGAACTGGAGAGGACAGTGGCTAAAATGCCAGTGGAGACTGGTAGTGGCGGTGGTAGGAAGGAGGCAGCCCCTGTCATTAATTGGAAGGAGGTGAAGCAGCCAGTCAGTGGTGGCAACTCAGAGGAGAACTTGTAAGTGAAAAATATAATGTAGTGTAGTATGCCTCACACAAAAGTTTAAAACAGTACTATGGTGTACAGTAGCAGCAAACCTGTCACGAAATTAATGGTATCCCTTGTATTGCTAAAGGGTAGCACAAGCTGTAAAGAAATCCACACTGTCATACCCTAGTCTTTCCAACTCTTTAGGTGTGCTCTATTACTACAACTTCTGCAATGTTTATCCCATTCTTGTAACATTGAGAAGGTGGAAAGGGCCTAAAGGATGACACTGTGTACTTTCAGTACTCCAGTACTCATAAATCTCTCTCTCTCTCTCTCTCTCTCTCTCTCAACACAATTATTAAGTCAGCAGCTGAAGCGAGACAGCGTGAGAGGGATGCCAGACGTGCTAGAATACACAGCAAGGTTCAGGCTATCAAGGAGCACTTGAAGCAGCATGGAGATGAGACCTCAGAGACAGAGTGGTCCATCCCGTGGCTCCTAGTCGGATTCATCGTCATGCTCGGTTATTGTGCCTATTATGTCATGCAGTGATTTATTATTATTAATTATTTTGTCCCACCCACAATTATTGTTATTGCCATGTAGCTATATTTTACGTCATAATTATTATTTTAATTTTGTAACAGTTACTGTACACATAATCACAATAATCACAATTTTGAAGATACATAATAATAATTATGCGATACTAAATAAAGCAATTAATTTTGGTAAGTTATTAAGATGTCCCCTTGAAAACAGATAGTTAATGATATGAGGCCATGATCATTACTAAAGTAACTATAATTATCTTGAAATTTATACATGCTAACCCATGCAGACCAGCCTATCAAAAATAGTGTTTATTTCATGTATGGGTTCTGGATACTTGATTAAGAAAAGGATATTCCGAGAGCTCAAAGAAGTAACGTTAATGGAAGTCCCAAAATTAATATTACTAAGTTTTGAAAAGTTAGGTAATAGTTTATGCAACTTTTACATTCACTCTGTGTTTAATTAATAATAATATTATTATTGTTGAACCTTTTCCCATACGTATATCTGCTGTAGTACAAATTGAACGTCATGATAGAGAGCTACTGCATATGGTATATCAGTACTTAGAAGGCACAATACTATGCATTGTATAATAGCCCCATGCTATAATAATACCGTGGATATCACAATATCATAACACTATAATATTATTAATAGTATTGTGTTAATTATTATTAATGAATTCAAGGTTGTATATACGTATGGTCACTGCCTTACAGAGAAGTAATTTTGACTAACAAGCTGATTAAAAAATTATGGCAGCATCTATTACTAAAAATTTGATTTTGAGGTTAACTCTTGGACTAGTAGTAATGTATACAAGCTTGATATCAGTTAATAATTTATTACATTGTAACTACTATGGTAGCCGTGTTTGTCCAGAGGATATTATAGTATTTGATTGTAGTGTTAGTGGTGGTGTGGCAACTGTATGGAGAGGGAGCATCTTCAACTGCCGTGGAAACCAGATTGTGTTGCGCCATCATAATTTTGAAAACGACGTTAGTGGGATATGTAACGATGGAGATATTATTGCATATAGCTCTGAAGTAGCAAACAACAGCTACAGCTCACGACTCAATGTGACAGTCACTCCTGAAATGCACAATGGAACTGTTGAATGCATCCAGGATGACTTTAATGAAACTATTGTAGGGACTTGTACTTTGATAATTACAACAGGTAAACTTGCACTATGGTTGTAACATTCTGACTAATTAGAGAAGGTGACTAGTATAGCAGGAGTACGTTACCAGGAGTTTGCAATACACATAGTAGTAGTACAATCATCTCTTTCCAGATTTGATGTCACAGAATATCATTAACACACAACCACTAAAACCATAAAGCCATGAATGTTGTGTCTGCACTGTCCTATCAGTAACTAGCTGCAGCTGTAGCTATACAGAATGTAACTCAGTGGTTGCAACTTAAGTACCTATTAATGATATTCAGGCTCATGTACAAGGGTGGTTATGATGTCAAGAGATGTTTGTAGTTTGTACTACTAGCTAAGTAACTGCGTGTATTGCACACTCCTTGTGATGTACTCCTGCTATTAGTAAATCATTTATTCAAAAAATTTTTGACCTGAGGGATGACCGTTACTCCCTCCTACTTAGTCTGGTGTCAAAGTCATCCTTCAGTACTAATTGCCATGGCATAGCATTGATTGTGCACCTTAATTCAATCTCAACGTTTCATAATCACCTTGGGCCTGCAGCCCTTGGTGGTGTAAGTCATGTAGAGACCTGCTCCTCATAACCTATACTTATTGTGTATAATCTGCATGTACTTAAATAGAGCCAACAGGTCTGGAGTCTCCTTATGACGTTTGTGTTACTGACATCAGTCCAAACGGATTCTCTATTAGCTGGAGTCAGTCACCAAGTAGCAGTTGTGACAGGCAGACTTTGACTTACAATATAGCAGCAACCTCTGACTGTGGAGTGTGCCCCAACACTACATTTGATACATCTATCAGATGCATAAATCTAACAGTTACTAATGATGGACAGGCTTGCTTAGTAGCCATTCAAACGCAAGCAAATGCTGAGAATAACTCGGAATATAGTATTGCTACAAACTTATCTGTACTACTTCGAGGTAAAGTTGGAATTTTACACCTGACTTATTAATAGTATAATTGTAAATAATGGGTACGTATTATGTAGTTCCAAGTGCTCCAGAGATAACAGCCAGATGGATGAACCAGTTTGCTTCAATCCTTACTAGCTTCAATGAATCAGTAAGACATGCAATATCATTCATTAAGTTTGTTGCCAATGTATACTACAGGAGCAGTTTTTCATCAGCAGTGGAATTGATGGTTCAGCCACTAACTACACAATCACATACTCTGACCCCAGCTCTGGTAGAACATGTGATCGTATTACAATTTTAACTTCAGCATGTACCAGTGGACAGTGTAACCACATGTTTGATATACCCCCAGAATGTTCTCACTTTACTAGCATAGAAATTTCTGTGTTTGCAACCAATGTACTTGGGGATGGGCCGCCCTCTTCGCTAGTCCTCTTAGAGTTCAGTAAGTTACTACTTGGAATAAAAGTGATCATCATAATAATAAATTATATCACTATTCATGCACACGTCACACTAATATAGATAACCACAATCGAAGTGCTTCTGAAACGGTTTCCACTATTGCTCTCTATTCAATAGTGGGAGGGAGTTCCATTGCGATAATAATTTTCCTAATTCTAGTTATCATAACATTGACTGGCTTCCTTAGGAAAGTTTACAGATCTTCTCAAATGTAAATTTGTTTGGGTTGATGAGAACAGTATTATAACTAATGAATGTGCAATTAATCAAACCCAGTAACAATCCAGAGCACCAGTCTCCTTTAGATCAAGATCAAGAGATGTACTCTACTATTATAAATCCTGAACCTATTGGAATAAACGAAGGGAATTTAATAGTGAGTGGCGGCAAGTTATATTTAGGAAACTTGTATTTCCAATGATAGTCAGACTATAATCATTAAATTTTATTGTGATTATGCAGGAATCAATTGGTATATACACTGACATCAATATCACTCAATCCATTCAAGATAAAGTTGAGGTAATAATTATATAGTGTTATAATCTGAGCTTGATTTCCCTGAGTGTAATAATATATAATATAGCTATGCATTTGGAATTGGTGCTGGCTAGTGAAGGTAAACATTGTCAACTTCTGTGACCAATTTGAAAACAAAACGGGATATTGCATGCCACATACTATAATTAATAAATGATCATAATTGCACAGGTATACGATAGGTGTGAAGTTGCTGAAGAAAGTACCATCATTAAATTTTATGAAAACAATTACTATGAAATTGGTAAATAAATATTCTTAGACTATAAAATTAATGAAAGTGATAGTTGTACATCAACCATGTATTATGATAATAGATTTAATGTTAAATTTGGACAACTTGTTGATACAAATCCGTCATGAAGTCACTCCCAAGTGGTATCAATTTGGTCTAGCCGTTGGTATTAACAAAGAGACTCTCGAGGAGTTATCAAACCTTACTCCCGAAGAGTGCATTATTGAAATATCAGACATTTGGCTAAAGACCAGTGCAACTGCCATAACTTGGAGGGATGTGGCTGATACTCTAAAAGAGACTGGATGTCACCGACTGGCTGAAAAGATACTAAAATTTAATGTGTACAAAACAGGTGAGACACTCGAGCTCGATCAGTATAACAAATGCTTGTACGGATTTGTGTTACTTGATTCTATCCTATTGCAAGCTTGCTCTGTAGATCTAGAGCCTGGCTGGGGATGCATGAGGATCATGCAGGAGGATATAATATACAAGCTTTCAGTGTTTCTTAAAACTGTGTAACTCTCATTCATAATTAGGTATTCTACCAGTGGACCAGGAAGCAGCAGAGGTCCCTACGTCTTTGAAGCAGCTCTCCATGACATCAAATGATCAAGGCAGCATGAGTGAATCAAATCAATCACCTCTACCTCCAAAGATGAATCAGTGAAACTACATGTATACTTGACAATGTTGACAAAATAGAAGTAGACACCAACTCGAAGCCTGAGATCAGCATTTTAGAAACCTGCATGTTTGTATTATGCAAACAATTGATTCTTAGCAGTGTCCCAAACATAATATTATTATTGATCCATGAAATGCATCAGACTGAAATTCTTATTATGGCAATAATCTACAGGTATCGTTCCAGCTGTTTTTTACTTATCCGGCTCCATACCAAGTGTGCTAGTTTACCAACTAAAGAGACATGATGGTATTGGTATGCATAATAATATAATGCTTCAACAGCCACGTGCGAATGGACAAAATGGATACATTATGCATGCATGATATTGTACTGTTATTATAATAAAGACTATTCTCAAAAGATTATGCATGCATGCAAAAGTTTGAAAAATTGCCAATCATGGTCATGAAGAAGGATACCGGTAACATCACTATATTATAGGGTACATATTGACAAATCCATACTGAATTATTATGAGTTATGTTGCACTGCACACGAATGACATTGTGGTTTTGCATACAGACAGCGGTTTTTGCTTATGCCAGTTGTCAGGATTTCATCTAGCAACAAAAATTTGGGGTGGAAGCACGATAAATGAATGGACGTATTTAGCACACAAAGTTCCTTGAGACATAATATTATTTTAGAAGAATTCCTCCAGATTGTGTTGGGTAATTTTTGATCAAAAACAAATGCTAGTGATTTGATTTGGTGACCTATTGTGATATTATGATGCTTAATTTAATTAAAGTCAAATTTTTAGGGGGAAACTTCCCTCTGTCCCCCCCCCCCCCTACTGGATGAAACACTGGCTGTGCACATCATAATTAATTTTATATAGACACAGTAATTAATAGTCAGTCATATTTAATAAGTTGTTGCCAGATTGCATAATATAATCATTTTAATCAAGATTCTGGTAACCACTCAACGACTGAAGTCCTAGCCTTTCAAGCTATTATAGCTAGTAGCAGCTGCTGTTGCAGTGATTTCAATGTTAACATTAACTCTGTATTATTGTATAAGTTTGACATCTGCGAATAATAATTTAGGGTAACTATAGATGTCTCTGTCGTGAGGGTATCTTAATCTGCTTGTAGTATCAACTGTGGTATAGCAACTGTATGGAAAGGAAGCATTTTCAACTGCTCAGGTAATCAATGAAAATGAGGTCACTTTGCATCATCCAGTGTTCGATAATGGAGTCTCAGCAGAAACTGCTGTGTCTTTGGAGCAGTTCTCCATAGCATTGAATGATCAAGATGGCACCAGTGAATCAGGTCAATCAGATAGACCACCTCTGCCTCCAAAGATGTATCTATGAAACAATAATAATAGCTATAGCTACATACATGTACTTATTGACAAAGTAGAGCCTAGAACCAAACCTGAGTAATTAGCTATTTTGAAACCTGTTTGTTATAAAAAAACTAGCAGCTTCCCATTGCAAGTGTATACTCTGATCCATGCTTCTGTACTGAAATAGATCTTACCTATAATGTTATTATAGCAATAATTATCTACAGGCATCGTTCCAGCTGTTTTCTGATTTATCTCCAGAGCAAGTGTGCCAAGTTTATAAAATTAAAGAGACATGAGATCATGGCAGTACAATACTAGATCAACATGTAATGCTTCTTTCGCAAATACATCATCATGCACACTAGTCTATAAGAAACAACGTTAAACTGAAGTAGCTATCCATCCTTCATACAAATCATGTATAAGCCCTTTAAAAATCATGTAAAATATCTTGCCTATCATGGTTAGGGTTAAACGTTGTTGCTCCACAGATCCCTCTAACAGCGCCAACCACCGGGTAAGTTCCTTTAATTTTTTATCATTATTTGTGTGTAGAGGATTCCAGCATTAGGCTTTGTCAAGAGTTGGCTATAATATACTATAGCCTGGTTCCCAGATCTTATTCCTGGTTTTCAGTGTTGCATGCTGAAATTGAGTACGGTCTACGAAGTGATAATCTAACCTTGCTTTCTGTATTTTCTGTTTAGATCCTAGTTATAACAAATACTGTTATCTGATTGGTCAGGAGCAGGTATCTATTTCTCATATAAACCTGTAAAAAGCTCATATAAACCTGTAAAAAAATTGTTGCCTATATATATGGTTAGGATTGTTGCTAGGCAGCAGTTTATATGTCAAGCCTATGGGCATCGTTGCTAGGATCTAAAGTTGTTAGACACTGTTTAGTCGGTTTCTACGTGATTTAGAAGACCTCAGGGCTCAGTAGAACCCTCGCTTCGCTTGGGATTCTATATAGAGCCCTCAGTCGGTCTTCTAGATCACATAGAAACCTCCTAAACAGTGTCTAACTATGTAGCTAGCTACGTATTTTACAGAAATTGCAGAGTATAGGGGCTCAGCCTTTAAGAGTCAGACCTCAGGGTTGTAGTTGGTCACAAGAAGCATATTTAGCTAAAGCTTCATCACTACACGTAGGGCAGTGATCAGAAGTTTTTGCTTGTTTCATGTGTTGTCCACCAGCCCTCCAGCCACTACCCTTATGAAGAGGACAAGGACCTTCTCCCAAAGAAGATGAAACTCAAGCAGAATCATGACCCATTCTCAGACTTGCTGAATGGAGAAGAGTATGGCTTCAAGCTAGTCGGAAATGACGACGACCAAGAAGAGAGTGAACAACCGCAGCAGAACAGTGATGACACTCTGGAATATCAATGAAGAAGATTAGCTATGGTGACAAAGAGAAAGAGAAGCAGAAGGGAGAGGGGAAGTGATAAACTCAAAAGATCACGTGACCCCTCCCCCACCTCCCGCTCCCCCTCGCACCACAGCCTGTGCCCTAGTCCCAACCAGACCCCCTATCACGATCGCCTATTCAGCAGTGGCGCAGCAGTTGCTGGTAGTAATCGAAATGGAGCAGAATTTGTGGACATTTCTGGTGACCAGCAAGAGGTAGCCTACAATGGCAGCACAACCACACGTCCTTTTTTAGGGCAAGGAAGAGGAGGCGACAAGAACAGCATGGCTTCTCCTCCTCCTCTTCCGATCAACCACACGGAGTCAAGAAACACCACCACCACAGTTGCAGCAGCTCTAGCAGCAGCGAGTCCTGAAGAGGACGTTCCCCACCTCTCCCGGCTAAGCAGGGAAAGAGGGGCTTGAGGCAAGCGGCCACAGCATCCACTCCCTCGCGGACCCTCCATGACATCAGGGAAGAGGAACAGGCACTCATCTCGATCCTTGATGAACTGGAGAGGACAGTGGCTAGAATGCCAGTGGAGACTGGTAGTGGTGGTGGCAGGAAGGAGGCAGCCCCTATCATTAATAGGAAGGAGGTGAAGCAGCCAGTCAGTGCAGGGTGGTGGCAGCTCAGAGGAGAACTTGTAAGTGAAAAATGCAGTCTATAGTGCTGTATGTCTCACACAAAAGCTTGAAACAGTACTATGGTGTGCAGTAGCAGCAAACCTGTCACGAAATTACCAAAGGCTAGCACAAGCTGTAAAGAAATCCCCACTATCCATATACATGAAAATATCTCAACTCTGTAGGTGTGCTCTATTATTACAACTTCTGCAATATTTATCCCTCATATTTGTTCTTATAACATTGAAAAGGTGGAAGGATGACACTGTATACTTTCAGTACTCGCAAATCTCTCTCTCTCTCTCTCTCTCTCTCTCTCTCTCTCTCTCTCTCTCTCTCTCTCTCTCTCTCTCTCTCTCTCTCTCTCTCTCTCTCTCTCTCTCTCTCTCTCTCTCTCTCTCTCTCTCTCTCTCTCTCTCTCTCTCTCTCTCTCTCTCTCTCTCTCTCTCTCTCTCTCTCTCTCTCTCTTTCTCTCTCTCTCTCTCCCTCTCCCTCTCCCTCAACACATTATTAGGTTGGCAGCTGAAGTGAGACAGCACAAGAGGGACGCCAGACGTGCTAGAATACACAGCAAGGTTCAGACTATCAAGGAGCACCTGAAGCAGCATGGAGATGAGACCTCAGAGACAGAGTGGTCCATCCCGTGGCTCCTAGTCGGATTCATCATCATGCTCGGTTATTGTGCCTATTATGTCATGCAGTGATTTATTATTAATTATTTTGTCCCACCCACAATTATTGTTATTGTTAGCTATATTTTACGTCATAATTATTATTTTAATTTTGTAATAATATTACACATAATCACAATGCACTAATGTAATTATTGAAAAGAAGTCTTAGGTACATACATCCATTACAAAGCAATGATTATTAGTTTTGGTGAGCGATGGCGTTCGCACTGGGGGGAGGGAGGATTTCCTCATTCAGTCTAGCACATGGCAGATGAAGGTCATGTCCAGGTCAACCAGCTCAAGCAACGTGCCCCAATATACGTGTATATGGAGCATGCGCAGTTTGTCGATGTATCCGAGATCAATTAATAATGGCAGTGTACATACTGGGGATATTCGATAATATTATGGTCAAGTGTTCATATTATTGGTAGCTGTGAGTGTGTTTACTTATCTTTGATGAAAATTAATAATTAAGTCTTGAAATTAAAAAAACATGTGCTATCATAATAATAATAATAATGACCCAGGCCACCCTATATCAATAATAATAATAATATTATAAGACAATGTTAATATAATATTATTATGCC
Organism: Cliona cf. orientalis; assembly: GCA_963930775.1. Lineage (NCBI taxonomy): Eukaryota > Metazoa > Porifera > Demospongiae > Clionaida > Clionaidae > Cliona > Cliona cf. orientalis. Next base: position 4,356,774 of record OZ005691.1, on the reverse strand, counting down.
TCAACAATATTGTATTATATTACCGGGTAATATATTATTATTAAATTATTTTGGCAGCTCATCACCACTTGGAAAGAGAGGTTAATGCTATTATATTATCATGATAAAATTCATAATAGTTAGACGCCGAAGACAAGGGATCTACAGCATTTAGTATCCCGATGGCCCCGAGCTGTGACACGTACCTGAGCGTATAATAATATTATTATAATGAGGGTGTTACTAAGGGGACAGAGGGATGCTAAATACTGTGGATCCCATTGACCAAGGTAAGCTAATAGGATTCATGGTATTATGAGATCTAGAGCTCCACGGCAAATTAATAGCTGTACTACAATGGCAACAGTTGCAAAAACTATAGATATCTCTCAACTCAATGTTATAGTTAGTCCAGAAATGCATAATGAAACTGTCAAGTGCATGTATCCAGTATAGAGTTATTTCAACTTCTGTTACAATAGGGGCCTATACTTTGATTCTAAATGCAACAGGTATATACTTGCAAAGATGTAATAATTATTATGAATTACACTATACAATACTAAACAACATGCATGCAGAGCCTCCTGGCGATATCCATGTTTCTGACATCAATCCAAATCAGCTCACTATTATAATATTATAGGTGGAGTCCAGCAGCACCGACAAGTAATTGTCCACCTACTACTTATGACGTAGCAACCAATAACTGTGGAGAGTGCCCCAACACTACCTCTGACACATTTATTAGATGTACAAATCTGATAATCGATGAACGAATTTGCTCAATAGTTGTTCAAACAAAGGCTTGTGGACGTGGCAGTTCAGAACACAGTGGTACTGCTAACTTAACTGTTGTACTTAGTGGTAAGTTTAGCAAGAAAATCGTTACTATTAATATCCGTTTTATTAGCTAGCTACTTATTTGCAGTTCCAGGTTCACCAAAAGTAATAGCTACATGAATAAATCTGTTTACTTCAATCCTTACCAGCTTCAATGAAACAGTGAGTATATCAATCTATTATGGTAATAAACAGTTGTATTTAAGGTACTAAACAATGCAGGAGCAGTTTTCCATCAGTAAAGGAATTGACGGTTCAGCCACTAACTACACAATCACTTACTCAGTCTCTGACTCCACATCTGAAAGAATAATATTATGTGACTCTGTTACAATTTCAGCTTCAGCTTGTATCAGTAGAGAGTGCAACCACACATTTGATAATATTATACCTTTAGCTTGTTTTAATTCAAACAGCATTATGTTGATTACTGTGTTTGCATCAAATGTTCTTGGAGATGGGCTCTCCTCAAAACAATTCCGTTTGAAACTTACTAGTAAGTTAAGTTTTCATTTTGCTTTAAGACCCAGCAATACATTATCGTGCAATATTGTTTACAGATGAAACTATCATCCATAATCAAGATCTAGACGTCAATACCACTGACACACCTGGTCCATTGATCACTCCAAGACTTTATTTACTTGTGGGCGGAAGTTCTGTTGCTGTAATATTTTTTATTTTGCTAGTTATCACGATACTGGCTGGATTTCTCAAGAAAATTCACATGTCTTTTCAAAGGTCAAGGTAAATGATAATTATTATTATGCATATAATAATATTATTATGACAATGTGCATGCATGATAATATTATGGTGTAAGTATAGTTTAACAAGACCCGAGAGTAATCCTGAACAAGATACAACAATACACGTATCTCCTGACCACAAATATACTGACATAATACTTAATGAAAAAGTAAGTGGATATGGCATGCACATCAAAGCATGCAGAGGACTGTAATCTGATAATCATTAATTAATTCTTTAGGATTCAGTTGGTGCTTACACTGACTTGGTTCTGAATCAACCTAAAGAAGAGGAGGTAGCTATACCTACACTCTCTCATGATGTTGAATTGTGTATACAGCTATAATATTACTACCCATTGCTGACTTCGTACTGTATGTTCATAATACAGGTAACTGACAGCTGTGAAGCCATTGACGTCATCTATGAAAATAATCATCACAAAATTGGTACTAATTGCATGCATGCATGCATGTATACTATTAATAATATTATGCTGCACATGTGGCTAGTAATAGCGGTGATCATGATGTGTATGTCAATTGATGCAATAATATTTATAATATAATTATTATAATAGATAAAACCTTAAATTTGGATACCATGTTGACGCAAATCCGTCATGAAGTCACTCCCAAGTGGTATCAATTTGGTCTAGCCGTTGGTATTAACAAAGAGACTCTCGATGAGTTTTCTAACTTTACTCCCGAAGAGTGCATTGTTGAAGTATCAGACCTCTGGCTTCGGACCAGTGTGACTACTCTAACTTGGAGGGACGTAGCTGATGCTCTAAAAGAGACTGGGTGTCACCGACTGGCTGAAAAGATACTAAAGGTATACAAAACAGGTAAGACGAGATAGCCCCAGTCCTAGACCTTATTACATGCTCTATATAGAGCCTAGCTGGGTGTGAGGTTCATGAGCTCAAGGGTATACATGCAAAATGTGTTTCTTATGTATAAACCTCAAGCATAATTAATAGGTATTCTACCAGCGGACCATGAAGCAGCAGAAGCTGCTGTGTCTTTGGAGCAGCTCTCCATGACATCAAATGATCAAGATGGCATGAGTGACTCAAATCAATCAGACAGATCACCTTTGCCTCCAAAGATGAATCTATGAAACTATATTATAGCTAGCTACATATATTTGTTGACAAAGTAGAGGTAGAACCATGCAAGCCTGATATATTATAGCAATAGCATGATGAAACCTAATAGCTAGTATTCGTTATAAAAACTAGCAGCTTCCCAAGTGTATACTCCGATCCATGAATGCATCTGTATTGAAACACATCTTACCTTATTATTAGCAATAATCTATGCATATGGGCACCATTTCAGTTGTTTTCTGACTTATCTCCACAACAAGTGTGCCACTTTACAAAATAATATTACATGCAATATGGCAATGCCTCCTTTGTAAACACATCATCATGTGTACTACAAGGAACAAACAGCTAATATAACTGAAGAAAGACTCAGCTTGTCCCAAATAATTATATTATAATTATTTGAGAGCTTGATTCATTCATAACCTAGAAAGCAAAGTCTCTATTGCTCGATCATGCAAGATCACAGTGGCTGTATAATCAGTATTAATATTTATTGTTAGGCATGGCAAGAAATTATTCATGCACGGTTCTCCAGCCGTACATGTGTCCTATATAGCTATGTTCATTTCAATAATATTATAATAATATGTTCAACACACTGCAATTAATAGATTCTCTGAATTAGCCGTGAGTCTGACACACGCAGATTAAAGTATATATGTATTGCATGTATCCATGGTCAGTGACATTGTAGCACAGTAATGAAACTACAATCAATGCTATCAGCAAAGGGGAAACTAATCGATACCTGAGAACCAATTCAAATGAATATGAGTTCAGAAATATGAAACAGAAACTAACAAATCGACTCTTGCAAAGAGGGTATAAATATAAACAAATATTACCATATAGAATCAGTTCAATTCAACAAAAGACAACAACTCTTATCTTATTCAGACAAATACCTAAAGCCAAGAAACAGAAACTGGTTTTTGTCACACATTTCTGTGACGATGCCAATAGACTTAAACAAATAATTAAGAAGCATTGGAAATTAATAAAAAATAACGAAACACTTAAATCCATCTTCCCAGAACCCCCTGTAATTACATATAGAAACAATCTTTCCCTGAAACAAAAATTAGTCCGAGCCAATTAAATTAAAACCAATAGCAGAAACTATTGAATTAGAGGACAGTGTCACACAACCAAACCAGAATACACAAGAACACACCATACAACCTACAGATACAGAATATCCATACACTATATTCAAAGGCATGCAGTCTCCAAAACTTTAGGAATCCAATAAAACGATGCTGCCATGCAATGCCATGTGCATTATGCCCCCTACTGGAAACCAGATGCTTTGTAGAAAACACAGTACTTAAACATAAATTTCCGATCAGTCAACCCCACCCCAAGCAATTTTTCAACTGCCAAACCAATAATGTCATATACCTAATCATATGCAAAACACCTGGTTGTGGAGCACAATATGTGGGCTACACTGCCAGACCAATTAGCTATAATATGTAGAATAAAAGAGCACTTATCCGACGGTCCTATGATTAAACATATCAAAGAGACAAAGCATGAATACAAAAAAATAAGATTCCAAATCTTAGCTCACGCACCAACCAACGAAACAAATACAAAACTTTGGTTAAAAAGGCAAGAATACCTATGGATATGCCGACTAGGCACCCTAAGCAAACTCAGTAATAAAGGCCTAAACAAATTAATATACGATCCCACCTTTCGTTCGAATCCAGACCCCTAGTACAAACCTATCAAGGTAAAAAGCGTGAGTGATCCCCGCCCACCACAGATTATATAACAACTATTATAGCCAATTACAGTTTAACTTCAGTGATTCAGTAAATTAAATTAAGTGTGATCATGATTTGGATTTACTTGCATGCATTCATTGACATTCACAGACTCTTCTGCAAACAGTTCTGCAGGCGACATAGGATTTGCTGCACAACAGTCAGACCCCGAGCTGCAAGCTACAGGCTTGGTCCAGCAGTCTGAATGCATATTATATTGGGTGCATAGAAGAAAAAATAAAGCATGCGTGATCGAGCCGTAAGTATGACAATTATTATAACCATGTAGCTATGCCTACCTGGTCCGTTATAATTTTAGCATTAAACCAGGCTTCATCGTCGACCTTTTCCAGGCCAGTGGTTGATTGGCTTGAGAGTCCCCTTATCTTTGTATCCATTCTGATCTCTATCTTTTTCTTTGTCTCCATCTGCACCGTCATCTCTCATAGTATAAATGCTTTTTTTTTGGTCTTCCTCAATATCATTCCATGGATTAACGGCCTGAGCACTTCGATCTTTCCCAATCTCTTCATTCAAAAATTGTCGTGACTGGATCTTGATTCAGCATCAGCTTCTCTTCGTTGTGCACTGGATTAATTAGCAGTTATTGTTGCAACTACCATGCAGTGTAAATACAAGTGCAGCTGCAATGGAGAGAGAAGTCATCATAGAACCTGTGTCAGACTATCTTCCTATTAAAATAAATGCTTAGCGGCTGCTGTTTAAGATCCTTGAGGTTTATAATCCTTTAAGTTGCAGTTGAATCAATTCAACGTGCACTATCTGTGAAATGATGATTGGACTCAGTTTTATACTTTTCCTTGTCGAGGACCTCATGATCACTGTGATCATAGTTCTATGACTGTCACAACTTAAGAGCCACCACTATTATGGTTGAATGATTGGTGGTAAATCAGATAGGATAATTATTAAGTACAATGCTAGGAATGAATAGATCACATGGAGGTACATAATTATTGCCATCATTGTTCAAGTACAGAGTTCACATTTCACACACAGGTAGCTAGTTGTAGCTAGGGAATGCACATGTGGAAATTATAGGGTAGCTATACATGTAATCTTAAATCTGACAGCTAAGAAATTAAAGGCTGTACATTTTTCATACGTATAGAACACTATAGCTACCGGTGTAGCAATCATGATCCGAGGTTGGATTCCTCCACGTGCACAAGAGCCAGCTTCAACTATCATGGTTGCATGAATGTTTGTAGCTATATAGTGTAAATCAAATACCCAAGAACAATACTAAGGATGAATAGATCACGTACCTGCATGCAGGTAGCTACATATTAGCTAATTATTGCTATTGCAGTTTAAAATATAGGGCATAATATATGTGCGTGTCGACATTCCTCCCCTTCTCCCCCTGGACACCTTGAACAATTACGGGGGCGAGTCAAAGGACAGTGATGAGGAGAGGCTGGGCCTACCACCACCTCCACCCAACTGCTGGGTGTGTCCCTTTAATTACTCTATTAGTGTTTGTATGTAAAGGACTCCAGCATTAGGCTTTATCAAGAGTTGGCTATGATTCCCAGACCTTATTCCTGGTTTTCAGTGTTGCATGCTGAAAGTGAGTAGACGGTTTATGATCTATGAAGTGATCATGAATCTACTCTTGTTTTCTGTAGCCCTTGTGTAATATTAAAATCACAGAGTATAGGGGCTCAGCCTTTAACATCTCGGGGTTAGCTATAATTGGTCACAACAAGAATGCTTTATCACTACACTTAGGGCAGTGATCAGATTTTTTTTACTTGTTTCATGTGTTGTACATGTTTAGGTCCCCCCTCCACCCACTCTCCAAAGAAGATGAAGCTCAAGCAGAACCAAGACCCCTTCTCATTATCAGACTTGCAGAACGGTGAAGCTAGAGTACGGCTTCAAGCTAGTGGGAAATGACGACGACCAAGAAGAGAGTGAACAACCGCAGCAGAACAGTGATGAGACTCTGGAACGACATCATAACAATGAAGAAGAAGGGACTTCCCCTCTTCCTGTCCATATTAACATTGACGAACAGCAGGAACACAACGAGAAAGAGAAGGAGAGGGAGAGGGGGAAGTGGTAAATTCAAAAGAGCCCGTGATCCTCCCCCACCTCCCGTTCCCCTCCTCCTCTTCCGAGGGAGAGAGAGAGGGGGGGAGGGAGGTGGGGAGGAGGGAAGGAGAAGGCAACATTAGAATCAACCTATAGAATGTACATGTATCTATTCTGTGAGTATACCAATATAGTATCACTAACAGCTGAATGTGATTATATAGCACTATCTAATGCACACCTGACCGGACTGGTACCTAGAGATGTATTCTATTGGGAGGGAGCGTGATTGATGACTTTGCATAGGTAATAAGGTGCTGTGTTGGGACTGAGGCCAAATAAACTTCCTTTATCATAATGGATTATCATGGCAGAAATAGAAAGTGGCTGTTGTGGCTAGTGCCCGTGTGCGTGTGCGTATGGTAAAGTGCTTGGGATAATGTCAAAGGTGTTGCCAATGTAACATGCCAATGTTTGATTTGCAAACCTTGTACCCCATTATGATGTAGCAGTGTCAACATTGACGACCCTTACCTACCATTTCCCTTGAAAGTGCAATTCACACATGAAAATTGTGCCAAAATTGCTTGCCAATAATATTATTCACCTTCGTACTTGTGTCATTTAACATTGACCACCCCTTACCATTTACACACACCACAGAACAAGTGTTTCCCATACTGGCCATTGGCTGAGGATCCTCCATTAGAGGCAGGCAAGTTTCACATAGAGAATCTTGGAACAGAAGAAGAAAGCTGTTATCGCCTCTCTCACCTGAAAGTTATCAATACAGAGGTATGTACACATCTAAAATGAAGTCACTTATATCGTGAGAGGGAGGGGGGGGTAAGAGAGGGAGAGAGAGAAAGAAAGGGAGGGAGTGGCGAGAGAGAGAGAGAGAGAAAGGGAGGGAGCAAGAGAGGAAGAGAGAGAGAGAGAGGAAGGGAGAAGGAGGGAGGGAGGGAAAGGGAAAGAGAGAAACCTTGACATGTAAATGAACTGGTTTCTCTCTTTCCCTTTCCCTCCCTCCCTCCTTCTCCCTTCCTCTCTCTCCCTCTCTCTCTCTCTCTCTCTTCCTCTCTTGCTCCCTCCCTTTCTCTCTCTCTCTCTCTCGCTCCCTCCCTTTCTTTCTCTCTCTCCCTCTCTTACCCCCGCTCCCTCTCACGATATAAGTGACTTCATTTTAGAACATCTTCCTCTCTTCCTTCAGAATGATGAATCTCGAGTGATCATGCATTTCCACTACACCCACTGGCCTGACTTTGGTGTCCCCCAGAATCCCGATGTGTTCCTGGAGTATCTCTACGCTGTTCGTAACAGTGGCTGTCTTAGCCCCGACTCTGGACCAGCGGTTGTCCACTGCAGTGCTGGGATCGGGCGGTCTGGGACCTTCTGCCTCGTTGATGTCATCCTCACCAAGGTTAGTACGTACATGTAGGTGTGTGTATCTCTGTGTGTTCTCTAGCTGTTTATTTATTTGTGTGTGTGTGTGTGTTTTTGAGAGGCCTGCAAAACATGTTTATGCAGAAAAATTTGACTATCTATGATAAATGCCATTATACTAGAGGAGTACAGTATTGTGTAATAGTGTTCATTTCACCATCTGATCGATGTTTGATCATCATACCAGCATATAAGTATTGCTCACAAGCACTGTGAATGCTGTCAGAATCATAATTATATCACACTTTTGTGTATAGTATTTATCATTATTACCCCGCGCGCATGCGCAAGGGGTAAAGAAATCGGTTTGTATGTCTGTCGTCGTCGTCGTCGTCATCGTCGTTGTCGGCACGAAAATCGCCAGATCTCGCGTTCTAGGCATTTATGCGTGCTGTAAGCACAGCCAATCGGTAGGTATCGGTGATAAACTGGTTTATACGCGCTTCGAATTGCTCAAAAAGGCTTACTAGTGCTATAAATCGTGCATTTTCTGTTCAGCATGCCTGTGGTTTATCGACCATACCCACTCCTTTAGCATAACTGATGCGACTGCGCATGCTCAAGTTCTGTGTTGGAAAGGGTCGTCAAGTCATGAAACAGCTATGCCTCAGATACTACGCTACAGTGGCTACAGAGCGCGCGGGGTATGTGCTCTATAGAGCTCTAGTTTTTATGTTGTTACTTGAAAGATCGTAATTATTGAGCGTAGACGTAGTACTAAACACGTCATAATAGTACGTTTTGGTCCTGAAGATCTTTCAATTATCTAGAAATGCAGTAATGAGGCTCTACTGAATTATTTTATGTTGTCCTTTTTCTCTTGATCACTCCAGTTGGCTCAGACTCGTGACCTAGCCACCATCGATCATCAGCAGATCCTCCTTAACATGCGTCAACAGAGACTGGGGCTGATCCAGACTGCAGACCAGCTGCGGTTCTCATACATCGCCATCCTTCAGGGGGCACTCCAGGACCTAGAGCTCGAGCCAAGCAACTATGATGATCTCAGCGACTCGGACGAGGATGTCCCTGAGGAGGAGGACTCTGACGAGGACAGCGACGGTGAGTTAATGAAGGGGATATCCTCTTAATTATTATCTATAGAAAGATTTCTGTGTACCTGTATCTGTGCCAGCTAGACCAAAGGATGACTATAGCTGGAAGTAGGTACATGTAGTATTGCAAACTCATAAAGCAATTTTGTTTGCCTCTGTCAGGCAATATCCATCAATGGACATAGAGTGTACATAATAATATTATGTATACACATCCACCCTATACTTTAAAAAAAACTTAATGTACATGTATGTAACAACGTGTAGTTTGTTCATCTGTAGCTACATCATGTACGTACGTTCAGTCCACTCTCATGTATTCCCCCCGCCCCTCACTTATACTAATATCCTTCACCTTTCCTTCCTTTCCTGCTACCATCCTTCCGCAGGTGATGAGGATGTTTCCCAGGAGGAGCGCTACCCTCACCTCACTCGGCAGTACGGTCGCTCTCAGACCTACGACGCTGACGATGACGTCCCTCCCCCTCTCCCCCCGAGACCCCCGGACACCTTGAACTACTCCGGGGGAGAGTCGGAGGACAGTGATGAGGAGAGGCTAGGCCTACCACCACCTCCACCCCCTAACAACCAACCGCCGGGTAAGTCCCTTTTAAATTAATTATTCTATCTGTATTTGTGTATTGTAGAACAATAGAGGCCTCCAGCTACATTCTATAGACTCATTCCCAGTTTTCAGTATTGCTAGCTGAAATCAAAGTTCAGAGTAGAGGGCTTATTGCTTCTGTAATCCCTGGTATTTCTAGAAATTGCAGTGTGTACCGGGATCAACCTTCAAGTGGTTGCAATTGGTCACAACAGACCTGCTCCCTGTTAAAGCTACAGTGCAATGTATTCCAAAGCACATAGGGCAGTGATCAGACTATTGCCTGTTTCATGTATTGTACATGTTTACTATTAGGTCCTCCCTCCACCCACTCTCCTTATGAAGAGGACGAGGACCTTCTTCCAAAGAAGATGAAACTCGAGCAGAACCATGACCCCTTCTCGGACCTGCAGAACGGAGAAGAATATGGCTTCAAGCTAGTGGGAAATGACAACGATCAAGAAGAGAGTGAACAACCGCAGCAGAACAGTGATGACACCCTGGAACGACATCATAACAATGAAGAAGAAGGGACTTCCCCTCCTCCTGTCCACAATAACATTGATGAACAGCAGCAACATAACGAGAAGGAGAAGGAGGAGGGAGAGGGAGAAGGAGAGGAGGAAGTGGTAAATTCAAAGGAGACCGTGACCCCTCCCCCACCTCCTGTTTCCCCTCGCAGCCACAGCCTGAGCCCTAGTCCCAACCAGACCCCCTATCACGATCGCCTATTCAGCAGTGGTGCAGCAGTTGCTGGTAGCAATGGAAATGGAGCAGCATTTGTGGACATTTACGGCGACCAACAAGAGGTAGCCAATAATGGCAGCACAACCACACGTCCTTTTTTAGGGCAAGGAAGAGGAGGCGACAAGAACAGCATGGCTTCCCCTCCTCCTCTTCCGATGAACCACACGGAGTCAAGAAACACCACCACCACCACAGTCGCAGCAGCTCTGGCAGCGGCGAGTCCTGAAGAGGACGTCCCCCCACCTCTCCCGGCTAAGCAGGGAAAGAGGGGCTCGAGGCAAGCGGCCGCAGCATCCGCTCCTTCGCGGAACCTTCATGACATCAGGGAAGAGGAACAGGCACTCTTGATGAACTGGAGAGGACAGTGGCTAAAATGCCAGTGGAGACTGGTAGTGGTGGTGGGAGGAAGGAGGCAGCCCCTGTCGTTAATAGGAAGGAGGTAAAGCAGCCAGTCAGTGGTGGTGGCAGCTCAGAGGAGAACTTGTAAGTGAAAAATGCAGTCTAGTTTAGTATGCCTCACACAAAAGTTTGAAACAGTACTAATGGTATCCCTTAGGCTTTATTCATATTCCTGTGTTGCTAAAGGGTATACGTAGTGGAAAGGGCCCAAAGGATGACACTGTATACTTTCAATACTCACAAATCTCTCTCCTTCTCTCTCTCTCTCCCTCTTTCTCTTTCTCAACACATTATTAGGTCGGCAGCTGAAGTGAGACAGCGTGAAAGGGACGCCAGACGTGCTAGAATACACAGCAAGGTTCAGACTATCAAGGAGCACTTGAAGCAGCATGGAGATGAGACCTCAGAGACAGGGTGGTCCATCCCGTGGCTCCTAGTCGGATTCATCGTCATGCTCGGTTATTGTGCCTATTATGTCATGCAGTGATTTATTATTATTAATTATTTTGTCCCACCCACAATTATTGTTATTGCTAGCTATATTTTACGTCATAATTATTATTATTTTAATTTTGTTACATTTACTGTACGCATGATCACAATGCACTAATGTAATTACTGAAAAGAAGTCATAGACACATACGTCTATTGAAGCAATATTAATTTTGGTGAGTGATGATGTCCCCTTGAAAACTGATGATTATTGGTATGAGGCCATGATTGTGCCCAATTGCAAACTACATGATAATTACAAATTAGGTCAGAAGCCTAGGGCTCTTGAGGTCTTGGAATGGTGACGTTTTGAAAAACTTTAGCATAAAATTGGCATGGTCCCTCTTTTCTCTGATCCTATGCCACTTATGCTCACTAGCTAATTATAATTTTATTATTATAATAAACACACAATGTCATAATAAACGTAACTGGGATATAATATTATTATAATCATAAGTATTTTACTTATACTCACATTCACTTTTCTGCCTGGCAACTTCACTTGTACTATCCTTCACCTGGGTCAAGTGGCATAAACGGCACCCAAATATTCGCATGCTATTGTGACAGGGTTCTAGGTCACCGGTATCTTCTATGGATGAAAATTTTCACGTTGCCGTTCTTGCCACTTCATCCCTTCACCTTTCCTGCCACCATCCTTCTGCAGGTGATGAGGATATTCCCAGGAGGAGCGCTACCCTCACCTCACTCGGCAGTACGCCCGCTCTCAGATCTAGCTAGCTATGACGCTGACGATGACGTCCCTCCCCCTCTGCCCCTGAGACCCCCGGACACCTTGAACTACTCCGGGGGAGAGTCGGAGGACAGCGATGAGGAGAGGCTAGGCCTACCACCACCTCCACCCCCTAACAGCCAACCTCCGGGTAAGTCCCTTTAATTATTGTATCAGTGGTTGTGTGTAGAAGATTCCAGCATTAGGCTTTATCAAGAGTTGGCTATGATTCCCAGACCTTATTCCCGGTTTTCAGTGTTGCATACTAAAATCAAGTAGCTAGAGGGCTTATGGTCTGTGGAGTTACCATGATAATCTACCTTTCTGTAGTCCTTGTGTAATGTTAATTTTTTATGGTCAGAGTACATAATATTATATATATATATATTATATATATATATATATATATATATATATATATAGCTAGCGGCTCAGCCATTAAGACCTCAGGGTTTTCAAAGCTTCATCACTACACGTAGGGCAGTGATCAGGATTTTTTTTTTTACTCGTTTCATGTGTTGTACATATTTAGGTCCTCCCTCCACCCACTCTCCTTATGAAGAGGATGAGGACCTTCTCCCAAAGAAGATGAAACTCGAGCAGAACCATGACCCCTTCTCGGACTTGCAGAATGGTGAAGAGTACGGCTTCAAGCTAGTCGGAAATGATGACGACCAAGAAGAGAGTGAACAACCGCAGCAGAACAGCAATGACACTCTGGAACGACATCACAACAATGAAGAACAAGGGACTTCCCCTTCTGTCCATAACAACATTGATGAGCAGCAGCAATATGACGATAAAGAGAAAGAGGAGAAGGGAGAAGGAAAGGGGGAAGTGGTAAATTCAAAAGAGCCCGTGACCCCTCCCCCACCTCCCATTCCCCCTCGTAGCCACAGCCTGAGCCCTAGTCCCAACCAGACCCCCTATCACGATCGCCTATTCAGCAGTGGTGCAGCAGTTGCTGGTAGTAATGGAAATGGAGCAGGATTTGTGGACATTTATGGCGAACAGCAAGAGGTAGCCAACAATGGCAGCACAACCACACGTCCTTTTTTTAGGGCAAGGAAGAGGAGGCGACAAGAACAGCATGGCTTCCCCTCCTCTTCCGATGAACCATACGGAGTCAAGAAACACCACCACCACAGTTGCAGCAGCTCTGGCAGCAGCGAGTCCTGAAGAGGACATCCCCCCACCTCTCCCGGCTAAGCAGGGAAAGAGGGGATCGAGGCAAGCGGCCACAGCATCCGCTCCCTCGCGGAACCTACATGACATCAGGGAAGAGGAACAGGCACTCATCTCGATCCTTGATGAACTGGAGAGGACAGTGGCTAAAATGCCAGTGGAGACTGGTAGTGGTGGTGCATGGTGGTAGGAAGGAGGCAGCCCCTATCAATAATAGGCCTAGGAAGGAGGTGAAGCAGCCAGTCAGTGGTGGCAGCTCAGAGGAGAACTTGTAAAATCTAGTGTAGTATGCCTCACACAAAAGTTTGAAACAGTACTATGGTTTACAGTAGCAGCAAACCTATCACAAGATTAATGGTATCCCTTAGGCTTTATTGATATTCCTGTATTGCTAAAGGGTAGCACAAGCTGTAAGGTTATCCACACTGTCCATGTACATGCAAATGAAAATACCCTAGTCTTTCCAACTCTTTAGGTGTGCTCTATTATGGCAATGCATGTTACTTGAATAGTGTAGAAAGGGCCCAAAGGATGACACTATACCAAATCTCTCTCTCTCTCTCTCTCTCTCTCTCTCTCTCTCTCTCTCTCTCTCTCTCTCTCTCTCTCTCTCTCTCTCTCTCTCTCTCTCTCTCTCTCTCTCTCTCTCTCTCTCTCTCTCTCTCTCTCTCTCTCTCTCTCTCTCTCTCTCTCTCTCTCCCCCCCTCTCTCTCTCAACACATAATTATTAGGTCAGCAGCTGAAGTGAGAGGGACGCCAGACGTGCTAGAATACACAGCAAGGTTCAGACTATCAAGGAGCACTTGAAGCAGCATGGAGATGAGACCTCAGAGACAGAGTGGTCCATCTCATGGCTCCTAATCAGATTCATCGTCATGCTCGGTTATTGTGCCTATTATGTCATGCAGTGATTTATTATTATTAATTATTTTGTCCCACCCACAATTATTATTATTAATAAGGTTATTGTTACATGTCATGTACGTAGCTATATTTTACGTCATAATTATTATTTTAATTTTATAACAGTTACAGTACACATAATCACAATGCATTAATTAATTGAAAAGAATCTTAGATACATAATATTGTTATGCGATACTAATTAAAGCAATTAGTTATTAAGATGTCCCCTTGAAAACAGATAGTTAATGATATGAGGTCATGATCATTACTAAGTCAGATAAAGTAACAGTTACTTGAGATTTAACGTATTAACCCAGACCAACCTATCAAAAATAGCATTCAGTTATTTCATGTATGGATTCTGGATGCTTGATTGTCACTGATCGAGAAAAGGATACTCCGAAAGCTCAAAGAAGTTACGTTAATGGAAGTCCCAAAATTAATATTACTATGTTTTGAAAAGTTAGGTAATAGTTTATGCAAATTTTATATTCACTCTGTGTTTAATTAATAATAATAATATTGTTGAACCTTTTCCCATATGTATATCTACTGTAGTACAAATTGAATGTCATGATCATGACAGAGAGCTACTGCATAATATGGTATAATAATATAATATCAGTACTTCGAAGGCATAATACTATGTATTGTAGCCCCATGCTATAATATAATAATACTGTGGATATCATAATATCATTGTGTTATTATTAATGAATTCAAGGTTGTATAATATACGTATGGTCACTGTCTCACAGAGAAATAATTTTGACTAACAAGCTGATTCAAAAAATTAATTATGGCAGCATCTATTACTAAAAATTTGATTTTGATGTTAACTCTTGGACTAGTAGAATCAATGTATACAAGCTTGATATCAGCTAATAATAATAACTTATTATATTGTAACTACTATGGTAGCCGTGTATGTCCAGAGGATATTATAGTATTTGATTGTAGTGTTAGTGGTGGTGTGGCAACTGTATGGAAAGGGAGCATCTTCAATTGCCGTGCAGGTGGAAACCAGATTGTGTTGCGCCATCATAATAATTTTGAACATGGAGTTAGTGGGACATGTAATGATGGAGATATTGTTGCGTACAGCTCTGAAGTAACAAACAACAGCTACAACTCACAACTCAATGTGACAGTCACTCCTGAAATGCACAATGGAACTGTTGAATGTATCCAGGATGACATTAATGAAACTTTTGTAGGGACTTGCACTCTGATAATTACAACAGGTAAAATGTAATTGTACCATGGTTGCAACATTCTGACCAATTAGAGAAGGTGACTATTAGCAGGAGTACATTACCAGGAGTGTGCAATACACATAGTAGTAGTACTCCTTCCAGATTTGATGTCACGAAATATCATTAACACACAACCACTAAAACCATAAAGCCATGAATGTTGTGTCTGCACTGTCCTATCAGTAACTAGCTGCAGCTGTAGCTATACAGAATGTAACTCAGTGGTTGCAACTTAAGTACCTATTAATGATATTCAGGCTCATGTACAAGGGTGGTTATGATGTCAAGAGATGTTTGTAGTTTGTACTACTACTGCATGTGTTGCACACTCCTTGTAATGTACTTCTGCTATTAGTAAGTCTTTTATTCAATAAAAATTATTGGCCTAAGGGATGACTTACTCCCTCCTACTTAGTCTGGTGTCAAAGTCATCCTTCAGTACTAATTGCCATGGCATAGCATTGGTTGTGCACCTCTGTAAGAGACTCCGAATATTTACTACCTGCTGTCTACTAACTTATTTGTAGAACTAGACACATTCTAGGACTATAAGCCTAACTTCACTTCACTTTAACTAATACTTCAAATTCATTAATCAAAAAACTGGCATGATCAATCACGTGAGTCTTACATAACACAAAACGATCCTTTACCTAATATACAAAACACAATAAGTTACTTAGTTCACAACATCCTCCCCCCGTTGACCAGAAATGGTCAACAGGCTCTAACTTATACAAAAGTAACAAGTAAACAAGAATAAGGTTAATCACTTACGCTACAGTTTGTTCACATACACAATTCATTGATTCTCATGTACTGCACACGCCTTCACTCAGTCTGCTGCAGCAATAGCGGCTGCTCTCTTGGGTCGACTGTTTGCACTACTGGCATCAGAATCGCCGGTAGTTACCGAGTGTTGGACTTCGTTAGGTTCAGTGATAGTGTCGTCTTCCTTAAAATCGTCACTCTCAGCTTCCACATTGCAACTGGTTTCGAGTGGATAGAGTCGCTGTATCGGGCGTCGAAGCAATTTCTAACGGTTCTTTCCAGATACTCGTATAACTGCTCCTCGACTATGACCGTCACGTCCAGTTATAACTTCTTCTACTTTGGCCAATCTCCACAACGCTCGAGGAACGTCATCATGAACCAAAACTATGTCGCCTGCAGCGATTGTTGTAGTCTGAGCTCCGCTAGAGCCATAACGGTGGGATTCCCGCAACTCGAGGAGATACTCTCGCTTCCATCGTTTCCAAAAGTGGTTTAAAACGGAGTTCAGGTGTCTCATACGTCTGCTCAATTCCGGAATGGTGATTTGAAAATCATCGTCCCAGTCCTGATCCTGATCAGTAGAGATGCCATCTGGAATGCTCATGGCTCTCTTACCCGTGAGGAAGTGAGATGGGGTAAGAGGTTCTTCGAGGTCATCTGGAGTAACATAAGAGAGTGGACGAGAATTGATGATCATTTCCACTTCTGTCACCACGGTAAGCAGCTCATCGTAATCCAGCTTAGCCTTCCCAATAACTTTTCTCAAACAACGCTTGGTTGAGCGGATAAGTCGCTCAAACATCCCTCCCCACCACGGTGCCCTTTCGATGTTGAATAGCCATGTGATACCGACTCCAGCAAAGTGTCGCTGAACGTCCTCGTGATGAATCACGGCATCGATTACCTTGGCTGCTGCCTTAAAGGTTTTCCCATTGTCTGAGACAATCTTCCGGGGGAGTCCTCGCCTGGACGTAAAGCGCTTGAAGCTTCGTAGGAAGGCGGCAGTAGTCATATCACATACAATGTCTAGGTGTACAGCTCGCACGACACAACATGTATATAAACAAAGCCAGACCTTTCCTCCCTCTGTGGTGTTGCTAGACTTGATATACAAAGGTCCGGCGAAGTCGACACCGGTGTAGGTGAATGGTGGCTCTTCCTTCACTCGAAATTCGGGCAATGGCGGTGGCGGTGGAGCAACGTATGGCCTCCCTTCAAATCGTCGACAGAGGTTACATTGACGAATGATCGCCTTGACGAGGGATCTACCCTTCAAAATCCAGAATCTGGAACGAATCTCGATCAATGTCTCCTTCACTCCATTGTGGAAGACCTTCTCGTGGGCATCCTTAACAATGAGCACGGTCAGGGGGTGGTGTCGAGGCAACAAGATAGGGTGTTTTGCTGAATAGGAAAGATCAGCGTTCGATATCCTTCCTCCACATCTCCAAATGCCACTGGGGTCACAGAAAAGCTCAAGCTGTTTCTTCCAAATGGCAAATTTCGGGTCTTCAATCAGTTGTAATTGAGCTTCCTGAATCCACAACGACTCGGCAGTTGATATCTCTCTAGCAGTGAGTGTAGTAGAGGAGCTGCTGGGTCGGTTCCTGATCTTGTCTTTGAGGTTTTTGACAAACTTCAGAATGTAAGCAGTCACTCCTAGTAGTTT
Source organism: Cliona cf. orientalis (assembly GCA_963930775.1). Taxonomy (NCBI): domain Eukaryota; kingdom Metazoa; phylum Porifera; class Demospongiae; order Clionaida; family Clionaidae; genus Cliona; species Cliona cf. orientalis. Next base: position 4,338,989 of record OZ005691.1, on the reverse strand, counting down.
CTGAATGGAGCTGTGCTGCTCGATCTCCATGATTTGTGTATGCTTCGGTTCTTCAGTCACCAACAAGTTGTGGTACAGTCTCTTATCCTTGACTTTCATTTCTGAGGCACACTCGTGTGGCATTGAATCACCGTCAATCTCTGGTTCGACATCAGTGTTCATCAGTGTACTGGGTCCATGCCACCATAAATTGCTTGCAGCAAGTTCGGCTAGAGGAAGTCCTCTTGATGGCAGATCTGCAGGGTTATCCTGACCACGACAATGCCTCCACCGAGCTGTTGGGAGTAGCTTTCTGATTTCGCAGACACGATTCTGCACGAATTGCTTCCACTCCTTCTCAAGCCCCAAGATCCAGTAAAGGGCTACCTTGGAGTCAGTATGGCAAGTTGGTTGAGACAAGGGCAACTCTAGTTCCAGACTGCTCACAACACTCGTCATCAACTTCGCTAGTAACAGCGCTGACAGTAACTCTAATCTTGGGATTGTCTGCCCACTAATGGGAGAGACACGTGTTTTGGAAGCAACGAACTTAATATGGATACTGGTACTCGTCTTCATCACCAAATAGATGACTGCTGCATATGCATCCTTTGAGGCATCACAGAATCCCTGGAGCTCGTATGATTCTACCTTTTCGGCTATACCGTACAGGAAACATCTCGGAATCGATATCTGTGGTCCACCTTGGAGCATTGAAATTAGTGATTGCCATTTGCTCTGCAACTCTCCAGTAACAGGCTGGTCCCACTCCATCTTTGACTCGCAGAGCTGCTGAAAGAGAATCTTGAACTGTATTACTACAGGTGATAGGGCGCCTAGGGGGTCGTAAAAATCGACCAACAACACTCACGATGTTTCTTTTCGTGGGGATTAGATCTTGTGCAGCAACGGCGACATCACTAACATCAAGGGTGAGACTATCTGCGGTAACGTTCCAACGCACCCCAAGGACCTTGTGCTCTCCTTGAAGCGGTTTCTGTGAAGGTCCAAGCGTCTCCTTAGCATACGTTGTGTCTGAATTGGAAGATGTGGAGACTGTCTTGGGTGTACCTTCCAGCTCGTCTATTTCTTTCTGTAGTCGTCCCGAGCTGGTCACAAATTTCCGTAAATTGAAACCTCCACCCTTCAGTAGCTCCTTCGATTCTGTGTACAACTTGTAGGCACTATCTTCATCGTTTGTCCCGGTGACGATGTCATCGACATACGTTGCCTGCGAGAGGTTTCTCACCAGTTGTGGTTGTGATGTTGAGTGTTTTCTCAAGTGATGGCTGATGGTTGCATTGAGCAAGAAGGGGCTCGAAGAAACGCCGAAAACTACGCGGGTGAATCTGAACACTCTCACTTCTGGCTGCTTCTTAGTGATGTCATCGTACCAGAGAAATCGTAAAACATCTCGATCTTTCTCGCTCATAGACACATTCAAGAAGGCCTTTTCGATGTCAGCGATTAAGGCAACTCTATGGGTCCTGAATCTCAGTAGTATGTCCAATATCCTTTGGTCGAATTTTGGTCCAGTGTGCAGGCAGTCGTTGAGGGAGGGACCAGTGGACTTAGCTGAAGCATCATACACGATTCTTAGTTTAGTGGTTTCCTTGTCCTGCCTAACAACAGCATGGTGCGGCAGGTAATGTACATTCTCGGTCTCAGTCGCTTCCGAGTCTTCGACGGGCTGTACAATTCGTTGTTGGACTTGATTCTGGATGATGGTGTCATATTCTTCAAGTAGAGAAGGGTTCTGTTGAAGGCGGTGAAACAAACCATGCAACCGCTTCAGACATAGCTGATAGTTGGTCGGCAACACAGGGTGCGGATCCTTCCATGGTAGCGAAACTTCATATCGTCCGTCTCGAAACTGAATTTTCTCTTCAAACTGTGTGAGTACGCTTCGATCAGGATCCTTGATTCCCATTGATTCCAGCTCCCAGAACGAACGCAAAGTGTCATCCAAGGACTTGGTGTCTGGCGGCATGATCCCAACATGTAGGGTGTGGGAAGTGATGAGGCTCGTAGATTGGTGACTTGTTCCAACTGCTGGCGCTGGTCCAGACAGAACCCACCCCAACTTGGTGTGGATGGCGACAGGGCCACTCCCTCCTCGAATCGTTCTGCCTGTGGTTAGAGGTTCCAGTAGTGATCGGCTCCGATTAACAGGTCAATGCCCATCGCCGAGTTGCCATCAGAGTTGTCAGCTAAGTCAAGTTGTGAGAGGTATCCATACTTTTGCATGCAAAATGCAATCGGTTGACTAGTGAGTGGCTCGCAAATCGTGGGGACCGTGAAGAGCTCCAAGTATTGGTCTGATCCATCTCTTAATTTCATTCCAATCTGGACAATCTCACAGCTCTGGTCCAATCTTTTGGTTGATCCAAAGGTAATGATAGACATAGGTTGCTGGCCTCTCGGCTCTAATTGGAGGAGGTCCTTCACTCTGGTTGTAACATATGACCGCTGACTTCCTGCATCCAAGACTGCCCGTACCTCCAACGAAGACTGAGATCCTCGGGGATTGTACACAACGGCACGAGCGGTCTGCAATAGCACTGTCTTGCTGGCGTCAACATACATAGATGCAGTGGTAGTGGGTGGGGCCACAAATGGTGTGGCCTCAGGATCAAGACGTGCAGGCGGAGGAGGATGGGGGTTCGAAGTAGCAGAAGGGTTTGCAGCTGGGTCCGGCCTTCTCTCCCTCTTCAAGCATATGCTAAGGTGGTGTCGACCACCACACTTGGGACACTTGGATCTCGATCGGCAATCCCTGCTGATGTGGCCCTTTCTCAAACAGATGAAACACCGACCAGATGATCTGAGGATTTGCTTTCGAGCATCAACTTCCGTCACAACCGTGCACGTGCCAGAGGAATGAGCCTGCTGGCAATAACTACAATGAGGATTGGAAGTTCCAGATAGCAGGGCGGCTGCTGTGTGTTGGTCTCGACCTTGCTTCCCTGTCGGCGTTGAATTCGAAGTGGTGGAAGTGGTTGCAGCCCTCTCTCTCGCTTCCAGCTCTCGCTCTAGCTCCTTCATTAGATGGTCTAGGTTCCAAGTGTCATCCGTGGTCTTTCGGCTGATAATCAGTCGTAGCTCTCGGGGCAACTTATTCAGTAATACAGATGACAGGAGGCTTCCATACGATTCTGAGGCGACCCCTAGAGACTTCAATCCACGTACGTGAGACTCAATCTGATCGTAAAGGTGGCGAAGACCCTTAAGGTCGTTTGGGGACGCGACAGGACTTGCATTAAGCAGGATGTCCATGTGACGGCTGATAATTTGTTGTTTGTTGCCGAATCGTTTTTGGAGAATGGATACAGCCTCATCGTAATTGGCAGAGGTGAGGGTTAAACCAGCAATGGCCTCGTGGGCAGTGCGATCCAACAGTGACTTCAGGTAATTAAACTTATCAATCTCTGATAATGTTGGATTCTTGTGGATTGCAGACTCATATGAGTCCCAAAAGGTTGTCCAAGTGGTGATGTCCCCATTAAATGGCTTTAACGACAGCTTGGGAAGCTTTACTCGACTCGAGTCCGTGAGAGGCGTGGCAGTAGGAGAGGCCGTGATCCGGGGCGGGGCTGGAGGGGCTTCGGCGGCGCGCGCAGCCGCACAGAGCTTCTCAATTGCAATCATAGCATCGTAAATTCCCTCCTTGTATGAATCAGCTTGCTCTATTTCGTCGCCGAGATCGTCTTCCTTCGTGAGATCCAATATCTCGCCGTCTAGAGTCTTTAGAGTGTCAAGTTTCTCTTCCAAGCTCAACTTCAATCTCAAGAGTTTCGACGTATCGACAGGGTCCGGGGCTGTCCGTAGTTCGTTAAGCTTGGTCAAGAGCTTCGTCGCTGATGCCTTGTGCCCCGCTCGAATACGTTTTTTCCTTGCTAGTCCTTCCGCCATATTTGGCTGTCACACGTGGTGTCCGTGATCAGTCAGCGTAGGTAGTAATCCTTTTCGATCCGGCTCGAAGGACCATGTAAGAGACTCCGAATATTTACTACCTGCTGTCTACTAACTTATTTGTAGAACTAGACACATTCTAGGACTATAAGCCTAACTTCACTTCACTTTAAGGTACCATTAAATTGCGTGGGCGTGAGGTGGGGGATATGACACCTAAACCACATCAAAGTCATTAGTGAGGTGCATGCTTTGTAACCACGCCCTTTTAATTGCACAGGTCTCAGGGGTGTGGCTGCTAGAGCCGGAAGTGTTCATTTAATATCCTCCATGGACCGGAAGCCGAGCCGGAAGGGAGGGGCCAGGCCACGCCCAAAACAGCCCCACCCTGTTCCCCAAGGACCACCATTCTCAATCAAGTGCCTACTAACCACCGGATGTCCACCGGAAGCCCACAATCAATCCCAATTATACACACAGCTTCCTCAAGGCCAAAACACACACAAACACTTGGAGGCCGTTCTGCCACACCGCCCACGCAAGAGCTCACCTCATTTCCTGTGTGGGCGGGGCAACAACACGTCATCGCAACCACATCCGCTTCAAACCATCGTCAGCTTCCGTCCAGCCGTACAGGCCCCTCGATCGCACCGCCGTACAGTGCCTCATTAACAGACATGGCCTCACCTTTGACCTCCTGCCACGCCCCCAAAGCCTCCTCGCGGGGTTCAAAGGTCACCACCGCTTCCGGGACACGCCCACCTATCGCCAGGTACCATTTAATTGCGTGGGCGTGAGCGTCAGGAATGGCTAATTCAATTAGCGAATCGTGAAGGGGCGTGGCCGAAGAGGCCATACGAGTGCTTTTGGTCGAAGGTGGGCGTGTCCAGAATCGGCCAGGGATGATTATGCGCGTGTAATTAGCGACCGGAAGTGGCCCCTGAAGAAAAGGCCGGTAATTGCCCACATCAAAGCAAGATCAAAGCATTCTTGCTTAACTATTAACCGCAACGACAAAAAAAAAAAAAAAAAAAAAAAAAAGCTAAATAGGCCTAATTAAGCATGTGGGCGTGTTCCTGGCACTGTGTGGAGTGTGTGCGTGTGCGTTAATGCAGGTTTTATTGCTTCCGATTGGGCGTGGCTTCACGGGCCAGTGCTTGGACATCGGCGCCTGGGACTTGGCCTCTGCGATAGGTGGGCGTGTCCCGGAAGCGGTGGTGACCTTTGAACCCCGCGAGGAGGCTTTGGGGGCGTGGCAGGAGGTCAAAGGTGAGGCCATGTCTGTTAATGAGGCACTGTACGGCGGTGCGATCGAGGGGCCTGTACGGCTGGACGGAAGCTGACGATGGTTTGAAGCGGATGTGGTTGCGATGACGTGTTGTTGCCCCGCCCACACAGGAAATGAGGTGAGCTCTTGCGTGGGCGGTGTGGCAGAACGGCCTCCAAGTGTTTGTGTGTGTTTTGGCCTTGAGGAAGCTGTGTGTTTTAATTGGGATTGATTGTGGGCTTCCGGTGGACATCCGGTGGTTAGTAGGCACTTGATTGAGAATGGTGGTCCTTGGGGAACAGGGTGGGGCTGTTTTGGGCGTGGCCTGGCCCCTCCCTTCCGGCTCGGCTTCCGGTCCATGGAGGATATTAAATGAACACTTCCGGCTCTAGCAGCCACACCCCTGAGACCTGTGCAATTAAAAGGGCGTGGTTACAAAGCATGCACCTCACTAATGACTTTGATGTGGTTTAGGTGTCATATCCCCCACCTCACGCCCACGCAATTTAATGGTACCTTAACTAATACTTCAAATTCATTAATCAAAAAACTGGCATGATCAATCACGTGAGTCTTACATAACACAAAACGATCCTTTACCTAATATACAAAACACAATAAGTTACTTAGTTCACAACAACCTCAATTCAATCTCAATGCTTCATAACCACCTTGGGCCTGCAGCCCTTAGTGGTGTAAGTCGCGTATACCTGCTCCTCATAATTATATATAGTATAATCTGCATGTACTTAAATAGAACCAACAGGTCTGCATGGAGTCTCCTTATGATGTTCATGTTACTGACATCAATCCAAACGGATTCTCTATTGGCTGGAGTCAGTCACCAAGTAACATATCAGCAACCTCTGACTGTGGAGAGTGCCCCAACACTACATTTGATACATCTATCAGATGCACAAATCTAATAGTTACTGTTGATGGACAAGCTTGCTCAGTAGTCATTCGAACTCAAGCAGATGCTAAGAATAAATCCGAACATAGTGTTGCTACAAGCTTAACTGTACTACTTAGAGGTAAAATTACTGGGCACCTGTTATTGTAATTTTGATATAATATACAATGTCATAGTCCCAAGTGCTCCAGAGATAACAGCTAGATGGACGAGTCAGTTTATTTCTATCCTCACTAGCTTCAATGAAACTGTGAGATCACATACAATGACAATATTATTATTATACTCGTATCAAGTTTAATTTTAATAATTATTTTTATTACCAATCTAGGAGCAATTTTTCATCAGTGAAGGAACTGATGGTTCAGCCACTAACTACACAGTCACATACTCTGACCCCAGCTCTGGAAGAATATGTGGCCATGTCACAGTTTCAGCTTCAGCATGTACCAGTGGAGAGTGTAGTCATGTGTTTGATATACCCTACTTCACAAGCATAGCAATTACTGTGTTTGCAACCAATGTACTTGGGGATGGGCCGCCCTCTCGACCAGTCCTTGTACAGTTTAGTAAGTTACTATTTCAAATCATCATATCACTATCCATTCATACAATGTCATACACTATTACAGATAATCACAATCGAAGTGCTTCTGAAACATCTTCCAATATTGCTCTCTATTCAATAGTATAGGAGGGAGTTCCATTGTGATAATACTTTTCCTTATTCTAGTTATCATAATATTGACTGGCTTCCTTAAGAAAGTTTATAGATCTTCTCAAATGTAAATTTGTTTGGGTAGATGAGAATAATATTATTATTAATGAATGTGCCACTAAACCCAGTAACAATCCAGAGCACAAGTCTCCTTTAGCTCAAGATCAAGAGATGTACTCAACTGTTGTAAATCCTGAACCTACTGGAATAAACGAAGGGAATTTAATAGTGAGTGACGGCAAGTTATTATTAAGGAAACTTGTTTAATCAGACTAGTGACTATGCAGGAATCAATTGGTATATACACTGACATCGATATCACTCAATCCATTCAAGAAAAAGCTGAGGTAATAGTATAATTATAATCTGAGCTTGTTTTCCCCGAGTGTTTATATTATATATAGCTATGCATTTGGAATTGGTGCTGGCTAGTGAATTAGACATTGTCAACTTCTTGTGACCAAAATAAAACGGGACATTGTCATATGCTAGTTAAATGATCATAATTACACAGGTAACTTATAGGTGTGCATGAAATTGCTGAGGAAAGTACCATCATTTATGAAAACAATTACAATGAAATTGGTAAATAAATAGTAATATAATATTATTCTGAAAGTGATAGTTGTATATCAACCATGTATTATGATATACTAATAGATTTAACGTTAAATTTGGACAACTTGTTGATACAAATCCGTCATGAAGTCACCCCCAAGTGGTATCAGTTTGGTCTAGCAATTGGTATCAATCAAGAGACTCTCAATGAGTTATCAAACCTTACTCCTGAAGAGTGCATTGTTGAAATATCAGACATTTGGCTAAAGACCAGTGCAACTGCCATAACTTGGAGGGATGTGGCAGATACTCTTAAAGAGACTGGGTGTCACCGACTGGCTGAAAAGATACTAAAAGTGTACAAAACAGGTGAGACACTCGAGCTCAATCAGTATAGCCAATGTTAGTACGGATTTTTGTTAGCTACTTGATTCTATCCTATTGCAAGCTTGCTCTGTAGATCTATAGAGACTGGCTGGGGATGAAGATCATGCAGGAGGATATAATATACAAGCTTTCAGTGTTTCTTAAAACTGTATAACCCTCATTCAAAATTAGGTATTCTACCAGTGGACCAGGAAGCAGCAGAGGTCCCTATGTCTCTGAAGCAGCTCTCCATAACATCAAATGATCAAGATGGCATGAGTGAATCAAATCAACCACCTCTGCCTCCAAAGATGAGATCAATGAAACTAGCCACATGTACTTGACAATATTGATAAAATAGAAGTAGAAGAACCAACTCGAAGCCTGAGATCAGTATTTTAGAAACCTGTTTGTGTTATGCAAACATGTACAATTGATTCTTAGTAGTGTCCCAAACGTATTGATCCATGAAATGCATCTGTCATTGAAACTGTTATTACATATGGCAATAATCTACAGGTATCGTTCCATCTGTTTTTACTTATATTATCTCCATATATACCCAGTGTGCTAGTTTACTAACTAAAGAGACATGATGGTACTGGTAGCTATACATATTAATTGCTTCAACAGCCACAATGTCATGTGAATTGACAAAACGGATACATTATGCATGCATGATATTACTGTTATTATATAATAAAGACTATTCTCAAAAGATTATGCATGCAATAGTTTGAAAATACCAATCATGGTCATGAAGAAGGATTACTATTACATAATTATACCAATCAGTTATTCACTATGATGTAACACATGCACGGAAGGGAATAGAATGTATGACATGGTAGCTTTTAACATCTGCATACATGGACTTGGTGTCATAGTCAACCATGCACATGGTACCGGCATTAGGCTTTATCAAAAGTTGGCTATATAGCTACTATAGCCTGATTCCCAGATCTTATTCCTGGTTTTCAGTGTTGCATGCATGCTGAAATTGAGTACAGTCTATGATATTTTACAGAAATTGCAGAGTAGCCATAGGGGCTCAGCCTTTAAGACCTCAGGGTTGTCACAAGAAGTATTTTTAAAGCTTCATCACTACACGCAGGGCAGTGATCAGATTTTTATTCGTTTCATGTGTTGTCCACCGGCCCTCCAGCCACTCCCCTTATGAAGAGGATGAGGACGTTCTCCCAAAGAAGATGAGGCTCAAGCAGAACCACAACCCCTTCTCAGACTTGCAGAATGGTGAAGAGTATAGTTTCAAGCTAGTTGGAAATGACGACGACCAAGAAGAGAGGGAACAACCACAGCAGAACTGTGATGACATTCTGGAACATCAATGAAGAAGATTATGGTGACAAAGAGAAAGAGAAGCAGGAGGGAGAGGGGAAGTGATAAACTCAAAAGAGCCCGTGATCCCTCCCCTATACTTCCTGTTCTCCCTCACAGCCACAGCCTGAGCCCTATAGTCCCAACCAGACCCCTTATCACGATCGCGTATTCAGCAGTGCACGTGGTGCAACAGTTGCTGGTAGTAATGAAGCAGCATGGAGATGAGACCTCAGAGACAGAGTGGTCCATCCCATGGCTCCTAGTCGGATTCATCGTCATGCTCGGTTATTGTGCCTATTATGTCATGCAGTGATTTATTATTATTAATTATTTTGTCCCACCCACAATTATTGTTATTGCTAGCTATATTTTACGTCATAATTATTATTTTAATTTTGTAACATTAATTTTACCGTACGCATGATCACAATGCACTAATATCATTACTGAAAAGATACATACGTCATTGAAGCAATATTATTTTTGGTGAGTGATGATGTTCCCCTTGAAAAACTGACGATATTATTGGTATGAGGCCATGATCATGCCCAATATTATTGCAAACTGCATGATAATTACAAATCAGGTCAGAAGCCTAGGGCTCTTGAGGTCTTGGAATGGTGACGTTTTGAAAAAATTAATGGCAATTTAGCACAAATTGGCATGGTCCCTCTTTTCTCTGATCCTATGCCACTTATGCTCACTAGCTAATTACATCCCCAGTATAAATTTACTTTTTTGCGGTTATAAGGTAATTATGCTGTAATTATGATGTAACCTATGTCGTCATAGCGCTAAAATTCAGAGCCTTTATAGAACACTTTTGAGACCTGAAAATCCACAGAATCATATATTAACTTACATACATATCCAGCAAATACATTAAAAGCTGAGTGCTACTTTCTCCTCCAAGTAATGCCGGCCGAACTTCACGGGTTCTCTTGGCTGACGTAATCCTGTGGATAAATAAAGCTAGCCTTGCGCTATTTATAGCACGCGTCATGCCACGATTGATCTGAAGTTCGGAAGCTGTACTGTGCTGTCGAGTTCATCTCCTTTGATAGAAGCATCGAAACTCGAAGTCGAAAGTTGATCTTAGACTCCATCTCTACGATTGAGGCCCCAGCATCGATGTGTGTATTGACGACCTTTACCACATGCACCATTAGAACTATGCAGCCACTGGGGATGTGGTCAAGGGTTCATTATAATAATAAACACACAATGTCATAATAAATGTAATTGGGATATAACATTATTATTAATATTATTATAATCATAAGACTTACTTATACACACATTCACTTTTCTGCCTGGCGACTTCACTTGTACTATCCTTCACCTTTTCTGCCATCAATCATCCTTCCGCAGGTGATGAGGATGTTTCCCAGGAGGAGCGCTACCCTCACCTCACTCGGTAGTACGGTCGCTCTCAGACCTATGACGCTGATGATGACGTTCCTCCCCCTCTCCCCCCAAGACCCCCGGACACCTTGAACTACTCCGGGGGAGAGTCGGAGGACAGTGATGAGGAGAGGCTCGGCCTACCACCACCTCCACCTCCTAACAGCCAACCTCCGGGTAAGTCCCTTTTATTATTTTGTCAGTGATTGTGTGTAGAGGATTCCAGCATTAGGCTTTATCAAGAGTTGGCTATGATTCCCAGACCTTATTCCCAGTTTTCAGTATTGCATACTAAAATCGAGTAGATGGCATATTATGGTCTATGGAGTGCCTTGTGAAAATTTTATATCACTGTGGTCAGAGATGTATAGGGGCTCAGCCTCTAAGACCTCAGGGTTATAATTGGTCATAATATTTTCAAAATTTATTACTACACGTAGGGCAGTGATCAGATTTTTTTCCTTGTTTCGTGTGTTGTACATGTTTAGGTCCTCCCTCCACCCACTCTCCTTATGAAGAGGATGAGGACCTTCTCCCAAAGAAGATGAAACTCGAGCAGAACCACGACCCCTTCTCGGACTTGCAAAATGGTGAAGAATATGGCTTCAAGCTAGTCGGAAATGATGACGATCAAGAAGAGAGTGAACAATCGCAGCAGAATAGTGATGAAACTCTGGAACAGCATCATAACAATGAAGAAGAAGGGACTTCCCCTCCCCCTGTCCATACTAACATTGATGAATAGCAGCAACACAATGAGAAAGAGAAGGAGGAGGGAGAGGGAGAGGGGGAAGTGGTAAATTCAAAAGAGCCCGTGACCCCTCCCCCACCTCCAGTTCCCCCTCGCAGCCACAGCCTGAGCCCTAGTCCCAACCAGACCCCCTATCACCTCCCGTTGAACCCTAGTTCCAACCAGACTCCTTATCACGATCGCCTATTCAGCAGTGGTGCAGCAATTGCTGGTGGTAATGGTAATGGAGCAGGATTTGTGGACATTTATGGCGACCAACAAGAGGTAGCCAACAATGGCAGCACAACCACACGTCCTTTTTTAGGGCAAGGAAGAGGAGGCGACAAGAACAGCATGGCTTCCCCTCCTCCTCTTCCGATGAACCACACGTGCACGGAGTCAAGAAACACCACCACCACAGTCGCAGCAGCTCTAGCAGCAGCGAATCCTGAAGAGGACGTCCCCCACCTCTCTCAGCTAAGCAGGGAAAGAGGAGCTCGAGGCAAGCGGCCACAGCATCCACACCTTTGTGGAACCTACATGACATCAGGGAAGAGGAACAGGCACTCATCTCGATTCTTGATAAACTGGAGAGGACTGTGGCTAGAATGCCACCGCCTGACATGTCGCCGGAGGAGACTGGTTGTAGTGGGAGGAAGGAGGCAGCCTCTGTCGTTAATAGGAAGGAGGTGAAGCAGCCAGTCAGTGGTGGCAGCTCAGAGAACTTGTAAGTGAAAAATGCAGTCTAGTGTAGTATGCCTCGCACAAAAGTTTGAAACAGTATTAGCTAATGGTATCCCTTGGGCTTTATTGATATTTTTGTATTGCTAAAGGGTAGCACAAGCTGTAAAGAAATCTGCACTGTCCATGTACATAAAATACTCCAGTCTTTCCAAATCCTTAGGTGTGCTCCATTATTACAACTTCTGTAATGTTTATCCCCTCATACATGTACTCGTTTTTGTAATATTGAAAAGGTGGAAAGGGCCCAAAAGATGACACTGCATACTTTCAATATTCACAAATCTCTCTCTCTCTCTCTCGACACATTATTAGGTCGGCAGCTGAAGTGAGACAGCGCGAGAGGGACACCAGACGTGCTAGAATACACAGCAAGGTTCAGACTATCAAGGGGCACTTGAAGCAGCATGGAGATGAGACCTCAGAGACAGAGTGGTCCATCCCATGGCTCCTATAGTCGGATTCATCGTCATGCTCAGTTATATTGTGCCTATTATGTCATGCAGTGATTTATTATTATTAATCAAGTTTGTCCCACCCACAGTAATATTATTATTATAGTTAATGTTATTGTTAGCTATTATTTTACGTCATAATTATAATATTTTAATTTTATAACAGTTACTGTACACATAATCACATGCACTAATATTATAATTATTGAAAAGATACACATACATCATTGCGATAATAATATATTTAAACAAAACAATTAATTTTGGTGAGTGATTAAAGCCCCGGCCCTTGAAAAAATGATAATAATTATTGGTATGAGGCCATGAGTGGTGTTTACTAAGTCTTATAATGTAGTAACTAATAATAATTAATAAAATCGGAATGCGTTAGTTAACTAACCCATGCAGGCCACCCTATAATAATATTTATTACGTCCAGAGTCCCAATTCACAAATCGATATTCGGCCTCGCGATGAGGTAATTATGACAAATGATGATGAAACCTATGATGAAATGATGATGAAACCTATAATGAAATTGGGTGAAAACTGCTTCAAAATGTTTAGCTCACATGAGAGGGTGTTGGGACCCAGAATTCGAACCTAGCGTAGAAGAGATCGTGGACTATCGATGAGATATGGCGATTCTCTCAGTTCGCTTTCTTTGGCGAGCACGCACTCGGGGGGATTTCCCTATTCAGTCTAGCACATGGCAGGTGGAGGTCACGTCCGGGTCAACCGGCTCAAGCCGCGCGCCCCAATATTGTACGCGTATACGGAGCATGCGCAGTTTGTCAGTGTGTCCTAGTTCGAATTTATGGCGGCGTATTATATTTGTGAGGGACTCTGGACGTAGTCTCCAAGTTGTTCATTACGTCCAGAGTCCCAATTAGAAACAAAGAATTCGGCTCTCGCTATGATGAAATTATGATGAAATGATGATGAAACCTATGATGAAAGTTATGATGTAATTGCTGTGAAACTGTTTCAAAATGTTTAGCGCGCATGAAAGGTTGTTGGGACCCAGAATTCGAACCTAGCGTAGAAGACATCGTGGACTATCGATGAGATATGGCGATTTTCTCGGTTCGCTTTCTTTGGCGAGCTCGCACTCGGGGGGATTTCCCTATTCAGTCGAGCACATGGCGGGTGAAGGTCAACCGGCTCAAGCCGCGCGCCCCAATATTGTACGCGTATACGGAGCATGCGCAGTTTGTCGATGTGTCCTAGTTCGAATTTATGGCGGCATATTCATGAGGGACTCTGGACGTAGTCTCTAAGTTTTTCATTACGTCCAGAGTCCCAATTAGAAAAAAACTATTCGGCCGACCGATGAGGTAATTGTGATGTAAAATATGATGTAAAATATGACGAATATGCGGTTAAGACTGTTTCAAAATGTTTAGCACGCATGAAAGCTTGTTGGGGCCCAGAATTCGAGCCTAGCGTAGAAGACATCGTGGACTATCCGATGATATCCTTATGGCGTTTCTCTCAGTTCGCTTTCTCTAGCGAGCTCGCTTTCAGGGCAGGGGGATTTCCCTATTCAATCGAGCACGTGGCAGGTGAAGGTCAACCGGCTCAAGCCGCGCGCCCCAATATTGTACTCGTATACGGAGCATGCGCGGTTTGTCAATGTGTCCTAGTTCGAATTTATGGCGGCTTATTCATGAGGGACTCTGGACGTAGTCTCCAAGTTGTTCATTACGTCCAGAGTCCCAATTAGAAAAAAACTATTCGGCCGACCGATGAGGTAATTGTGATGTAAAATATGATGTAAAATATGACGAAAATGCGGTTAAGACTGTTTCAAAATGTTTAGCACGCATGAAAGCTTGTTGGGGCCCAGAATTCGAGCCTAGCGTAGAAGACATCGTGGACTATCCGATGATATCCTTATGGCGTTTCTCTCGGTTCGCTTTCTCTAGCGAGCTCGCTTTCAGGGCAGGGGGATTTCCCTATTCAGTCGAGCACGTGGCAGGTGAAGGTCAACCGGCTCAAGCCGCGCGCCCCAATATTGTACTCGCATACGGAGCATGCGCGGTTTGTCAATGTGTCCTAGTTCGAATTTATGGCGGCTTATTCATGAGGGACTCTGGACGTAGTCTCCAAGTTGTTCATTACATCCCCAGTATAAATTACTTTTTTGCGGTTATTAGGTAATTATGTTGTAATTATGATGTAACCTATGTCGTCATAGCGCTAAAATTCAGAGCCTTTACAGAACACTTCTGAGACCTGAAAATCCACAGAATCATATATTAACTTACATACATATCCAGCGAATACATTAAAAGCTGAGTGCTACTTTCTCCGACAAGTAATGCCAGCCGAATTTCACGCGTTCTCTTGGCTGACGTAATCCTGTGGATAAATAAAGCTAGCCTTGCGCTATTTATAGCACGCGTCATGCCACGACCGATTTGAAGTTCGGAAGCTGTACTGTGCTGTCGAGTTCATCTCCTTTGATTGAAGCATCGAAATTCGAAGTCGAAAGTTGATCTTAGACTCCATCTCTGCGATTGAGGCCCCGGCATCGATGTGTGTGTTGACGACCTTTACCACATGCACCATTAGAACTATGCAGCCACTGGGGATGTGGTCAAGGGTTCATATCAATAAAGATATCATCATAGTATTTATGCCTCAATTTGGCAGCTCACTGGGCTATAATAATATTATACAAAAACTGATCCAGAATACGGATGATTGAAAAATAAGGGAGTACATTTGGTATGAAATGAGCTCCATACCCTTTTCTCCAATCCTATGTCACTTTATATAGCTACTCACCTTAAAAAAATTTTAATAATAACACATTATTAGAATATTATAATAAATCCCAGTAATTACTTTTCTGTGCATGGTTACCCTGGTAAGAGTGCATAAAAAATCTGTGTTTATTACGTTATAGAGGATGTACTTCATAAAAACTTTAATAGTTAATTCATATTTCTCTTTCAAACACGAGTTAGAGCAATTTCTGCAAGTAAACAAGAAATTTTGATAAATTAATTTTTAAGATATTATAATACAACTGATTTTGTAAGGAGAACTATAATTATTATGATACCGTTCCCATCCATGCTAATTCCTGGTTGAAGCGTTTCCGAGTCATCACTATGTTTGATCCTAGTATAGGGTCCGATATCAAAGGCAAGTCCAGTTTCCAGAAGTTTATGCTTTAACTCTTTAACCTCATCATCAGTAGCTACAAGCACCACATGATTGTGTTGACATTTAACTGGGATAGTGTGCTCAAATACAAGATTTAACGTATTAACTCCAATAATGTTTATGTTGTGATTCTGTGTGTATGTACAATTGAAATTAAAAGATTAATAGCTACACTAAAATATTGAATAATACATGCAGTCATGATAAAACTGTAGGCCATGCACTGCTTACACAAAATACTTTCAATGCTCTGACAAGTGTTCCTGCTTTTTCATCAACAGAATACTTAATGATGCAGTAGTTGGAATCCTCAGTTGGTATTTTTGAAACTGTTAAATTGCATGAAACCCTAGTATTTCGATCAAACTTTACATAATAATATTATTATACCTAAACTCTTTGGCTCATCGATTATTGCAACATCTGTTACACCAATCACTTTCCTAAGTCCTTTCCGTATCTCTATTTGCTTGTCTTCAGTACAACAGCATTCAACATACTGATTATGAACTTTAATGCGTGGAGGGTTAACCTTAAGGATTTCGACCCCCATGTCCTACAAAAGTTATTGGGTATCATATGATTGCACAAAAGCTGTTTACTTATTATAATTAGTAATTACTAGCAGGTTAATTGACTCACAGAAAATGCTTTCAGCACTTTAATAGTTAATCCAACCTCACGTCCAACTGAAAACTTCACAACACAATACTTGGCGTTTGTAAATTCGAATTGTTTGACTATAGAATCAATTATATTAAATAAGAGGACTAACAATGATGTTTTAATGATCATACACACACCTTCCTCAGGATTAACTGCACCACATGACTTCAGTTTGCTAATCAGAGATCCTCTTTGGTCTTCATCACAACTACACACTACAAATTCATCTTGATGCTCTCGAGACAAGTGAGCAGGGTTGACCCTTGTAATATGGATTCCAAGTTCCTATAAATGTAATAATAATTACAATAATAACATGCTGATTATGTGTTAGTACAGCACGTGGTCTGTGATATCATCTATAGTGTAGTATAATAATATTACAAATATTTGGAAATCTGAGGGGGCTCAGCTCCCCCTCTTTTCAATGTGGAAGGGGGGCTCCCCCTGCCCCCCTCCCCCCATTTCTCTGCCACTGAAACTGAATTATGCACTTGACATTGTGAGCCACTGCCTGTTTATACTGTCATACCTGACCAGCAAAGCACAGAGTGGTAATCAGTCAGGTAGCTGAGGTAGGTGCCATGTAAACACAGACTGGTAGCAGCTGTACACTACTACACCACTGGACATGACTTAATAATGACCACTATAATTCCTTTATGCCAAGTAGCTATACCTCAAATGCGTACTTCTCTCAGACAACCCTTACCATTAAAATTTAATTTAACACAGGACGGATGGACATCGGACGGACAGACAAAAATCGCCAAACGATTGCAATAACCCTCCGCCTACGCTTTGCGATGAGCATTAATTATTCAATGACATTCAATTAATATTATTATTGTTACATCCCAAGTAGCAATTTTACTTTTCTAAAACAAGCCAATGTTTTCACAGTAAGCTGCTAGATATCGAATCATGAAATTTGGCGCAGATATAGATTCATTAATATTTTTTTGTTAAGTTAAGCTAAGACAATACGTAATTACTTAATTTAATGGAACGCATGATCCAATTATTAACAAAATTAGCACAAAAAGCGTGTTTTTCAAAAATAGCTACAGTGTCCTACTTACACACGTTGTGACCCTTACCATAATAAAATAAAGCTACTATAGTCTTGTACCCAGCCCCAAATCCCTGCATGGGGAAGGGTCTGGTGACATTGGAACGGTTTCTTGGTTTTACAGGTGTGTGACTTCATGCCAATATTATACAATCAATCACGGCCAGTCCCACGATGCTATATGTAATGCAATACAAAATTATAGAACTGCGTTCTCATTGGCTAGCGCCAAACTGCAAACTGGCATTGTACAGTCGTTGCTGCGTGACCAGATGCAAGGTCACATGAAAATTGTAGAGCTGCAATCTGATTGGCTTTTGCTAAGTAAGAATGCTGAGCTTGCAAGAACCAAGAAAGTGCTCAAATGTCACCAGACCCTTTTCTTTCCTCGAGGGTGGGGTCTGGGGACGGGTATGGACAAAATTACACTATTTAGATGACTATGCCCATTCTAACTGGCAGGAAAGAGTGTACCCATACACTCTTTCCTGCCTGAAAAATGGAGGCATGCAGAAATCAGTGGCATAGCTAGACCTAAGAGTCTGGTAGGGCACAAATAATATGGTAAATGGTCACTTGTAGCGCTAAGTTTGACCACACCCCAAATAACACTGCTGAATCTGAAACTTTAGCCTACAATCTGGATTATTTCTGCCTTATTCTCATAGAATTGAAGGGCTGACACGATCAACGATTAAGTAGTAAGCATTACTAGAACAAAGTTGGTCGGGCGTGGCCCTACTAGGCCCACCCCTCCATGGCTACGCCACTGGCAGAAATAGGCTAAATTTAGTGTGGGGGGATATACACTTGGACCTTGCCTCTGTTTTTCAGGCAGGAAAGAGTGTAGAGGTTTCCCCCTTTTCCTACCCATTAGAATGGGCGTGGTAATCTAAATAGTGTAAAGTGTGGCTACACATCCTCTGGGGACGAGACTAGAGCTATACTGGGGATGGCATTTCTAAAATGAATCATTACATTGTTATGGCATGCACAATTTTATGCTATCGATTCTGAAACTTACATCAAAGATTTGTAGAGCTTTAAAAAGTGTGCCCACTTCATTCTTCACAAGAAATTGGATCATTTTTGTAGTGGGAGCAACATCCAACCCTGGTTCTGCATTACCTTCAGTTTCTGCATTGAAAACATTACATCCCAGTACCAATTTACGTTTCTGCGGTTATGAGGTAATTATGATGTAGTCTGTGAGGTAATTACCAGAAAATTCTAGTCTGGGTGCCAACTGCAGCACCCAGACTTACGGTGGCCCAGAAGGGCCATCCATCTTTGCAATTTTTCGAAGTTACATTTTGTGAACTTGCAGTTTTTCAATTTTGCACTTTTGCAAACATGCAGTTTGTCAATCAGGCACTTTTGCAAACTTCCTGTTCATCAATTTGCATTCAGTACCCCAACAGTAGGGACGTGCATGACGTGCATAAGATCTAGATAAACGTTAACCATACCCAACATCGCAGCCTTGATTATGGTCGTCCAGAAGGGACATTCCATACCATAACATAGGTGGCAGAACTGGAAGGGGGGAGGGGGCCATGATCATGCCCCCCCCCCCCCCCCCACTTTTTAAGGCTGACACACCTACTTTTGCCTTGTACTAAGGCCACTCCAATATGATTCACTGTTTCCCCTTTCATCAGAAAGCCTGGGGCATGCGGGCAGGCGGTTCATTATTCATTATTCATTATCACTATACGTATTAGAGCGCCAGCAGCATTGACGACCTTTGCCAAAGCTACTGTTAGACAACGAGATAAGAGCGGGTATACTAATGCACTATAATGAACAAAATCTGGAAATTGTGGAAAGGATGCAGGCGGGAAATGGGAAACAGCTAATCATATTGGAGTGGCCTAAGCAAAATACAATATTAAAACTTGTCAATTTTACCAGTCTGCAATAGCCTTTTATCACTTCTGAGTCAAAAATATGCTATAGTTTCAGTGTTGTTCTCCTTGAAATCGACTGGTTTTTGCCTGTTGTCCATCGTTGTTTCTTCGAGTCATTTTCACGAACGCGTTATCACTAACTAGTGCGCGTGGCTTAAAATTTTGCGCGCGTGCGCAAAGCTCGTGGATCTTGCCCCCCTCAAATTCAATATTATGCTTTCGCCGCCTATGCATAATATTTCAAAGTTGAATTTTGCTACTTTTCAATCAAGTTTTGTATTTTTGAAAACTTATATTTTTTCAAGTTTGTATTTTTGCAAACATGCAGTCTGCCAACATTGCACTCTTACAAACCTTTATTTTTGACAACCCAAACCCGATCAGCTAGCTAAGATTCAATAAAAAAATGTATAGGAGATGCACATGCATTGTACAAACCTACGTACCTACGGTGGCCCAGAAGCCAGAGGGGCCATTTATCTTGTAATTTTTCAAAGTTGCATAATTTTTGCAAAATTGGATTTTTTTCAATTTTGTATTTTTGCAAAGTTATATTTTTTCAATCTTGCACTTTGAAAACGTGTGGTTTGCCAAACTATAAATCTAAGAGCAGGTGAAAATTGTGAAGTGTATGCCATGAGATTCCCCACACACGTACACGCACACACACATGCACACACACACACACACACACACACACACACACACACACACACACACACACACACACACACACACACACAAGTTGGCTATAATATTCATAACCTTATTGTGATGACATAAGCACACACCCCTTGTTATCAAGGCTGCATCAACATCGAGGCCAACTTGCACTATTATATTAGTCTTGTATCAATAATTATTATGGCATCATTCCCATTTCAAGTTGATAAGCTGATAATGGCCGGGATTTCTTTGCTTCCATGCGGACTGATAGCAACAGTTACTGAGAGTGATGCTACTTCTATTAATAGATGTGACTATAATGGTGCTGCTATGACATTGTAGTGTGCACCACAGTTATATAATGTGCATCTCTTGTGCATACACATCACAGTTTTAACTATATCTTACTGTATATGTCCCTTACTGTTGAGGTACTGAATGCAAATTAACTAGTAAACAGGAAGTTTGCAAAAGTGCCTGATTGACAAACTGCATGTTTGCTAAAGTGCAAAATTGAAAAACTACAAGTTTACAAAATGTAACTTTGAAAAATTGCAAGGATGGATCGTACGGCCCTTCTGGGCCACCGTACAGACTAGAAATTTAGGACCTCCGTGGAGCCTTAGCCTATCTGCCATTACACATTTTTGTTTGTTGCTATGGTAGATTTCAATTTTGTTGCTAGATGCAGTGTATCTAGGCAGTGGAGTAGGAGCTGGGGGGAGGGGGGCCCCCAATAATTAGGCTTGATACATAACCCTTATGTATGTATTCTACCAATTTTCATCATATTATATCATGCAGACTTTCTTCATAAAAGTCTGGTTTAAATTACTGAAACACGACTAATTGTGGTCATAAAATTCAGTAATCAAATTTAGCCACACCCACAACTTGTATCGATGGCCCCTGCAACACGCAACTGCTTCCTACTCCACTGCTAGGTATGCCGCTGTTTGGGATATAAATTAGTTATCACGCGCGATCAGGATGCATGGTATTTATTGCTCCCTAAATGCCATACATCCCTCACACCCATGATATAACTATTACCTACAGAGTATGGTAGTCCATTAATTTAAATCCGCTTAAAACAAATTCAATTCTCCTAATACGCAAAATTGAACTGGTCGTTTCGTTTAATCAGAAAAATTGCAGCCAGCTTTACCACACATTTAAACACATAGATCACGCAGATCACTACAAGTGTACTATCCTGCTTGAGATATGAAACTAAGAGTATCAATTAAATCACTCTCAGAAAAGCTTCATAATATGTAGTTGAATGCTTCACAAAGAAGCATCGCAGAGTCTCAATATTACTCTCTTCCAGTGATCACTGTAATTCAAATTTTCCTCTGATTCAAATATTTTTCATGGATTTCGAGATTCGGACTACAGTTTGCATGCATGAGATGACATGCACCCATGACCAATATTATTAGCAGAATCTGATTTTATAATATTATTCTCAAATTCAGAAATTCTCACAATATCAGCTATGCCACTAAAGGAGTGTACACAAGTCTAAAAAGATTGTACCTCCTCAATGCTAATGCTTTAATATGGAAGGAAAAGTGTACCCCTGCACTCTTCTTCTCTCCAAGTTTACTGGCAGGGAAGAAAAAGTGTATTCCCATCTATAGCTAGTAGGTGGACGTCGTTGGATGAAAAGGGTCTTAAGTGACTCACTCCTTGTAGAATTACTGTATAATACTAGAGCTCTCTCGAGCACAAAACCCTCGGCGCGCTGCATGGCATTAGCTACATGCTTCAACAGTTGCATGCAGAAAAGGGCCGGGGTAGCTAAAGGGCTGGGGCCGGGGCGAGACAGGGATGGGGCTAATGTTATACTTGCACAGCTGCAGTGTTATTCAAGACGGTTTAATAGCTCATAGCTAGCAGCAACAACCCTAGTGTGTTGTATCAAACTCCACACTGTGGTGTCGACGTCAACTCAACCTTCCTCACTGTAGCCTAATCTCCAATTCTTGGGGACTTAGCTAGCTACATCTTAACTAGGAGACATAAGTACACGGAGCAATATTGCTTGTCCAATATCATCGCAACTCACTTGGTTTCAAGCACTGTAATTCCATGCATGCATACAAGCCGGAGAGTCAAAGGGTACCACAAGAATACAGGCAGCTAAGCCGCTTAGAATTGAAAGAAGCCACGATCATCAAAAGCTCGCTGGTGGACTGAGAGGCGGGATTGATGCAACCGGGCATGCGCTGAGGGTTATAGATGTACATACCGTATATAGTGCGGAACCTATTAATACGTTATTAAAGTCATGCTATCGCTAGCTAGCTTGGGCAAAGTCAAGAAGCTTAGAATCGGCAAATGACGCCAAAACTGGCGAACAAAGCGTTTTCTGAGAAATCCACACAAATCATGAATTGGGAACGCCATAAGGAACCTTGCAACACCACAAATTGGCCTCGCACACAAGGTATGTAGCAGCTAGTGTGGTAACAGACAGACAGACAGACAGACAGATAAACCAACCACCGTAACCCTCGCACATGCGCCGAGGGTTAATTATTCCCATGGCCATTATTAATCACACAGGAAAACCAGTGCTTAATTTAAAAATACGCATGCGTGCTCGCAGACCTATTTAAGGGATGCTCGATTGATCACATAACATAATCGTTCACATTGAATGTTAGTACAATCCGACTGGCTTTTATTAGTAAAAAAACCCTGAGAATTGACAGTACATGTAGCCATCGTAATTTTGATTAACTTGAAAAGGTTGGAGCCCTGGGCTAGCAAGTAATTGTGCAATTATCAAGGTCAAGGGTCACACATGTGCATATATACACTAATTTAAATGAGCCTAATAGCAAGTCTTAGTTAGGCCAATAAAATGGCATGCACTTGTTAATGAGAATACGGTATTGTCATTGCAATTTGCATACCTGCCGATTCATAATGACTTTGTGGGAAAGTTTGGATTTCATTAGCTTGCAATTCATCATCTTCTTGGTATTTGGTCAAATTAAATGGTTCGATACCAATAGCAAGACCTTCAGCTAGAAGTCTCTTCTCGAGATTTGTCTCTTGCTCATTTGTTGCAGTGATTTCCAAGTGATATCTCTTGCATATAATTTCCATATCTCGGGGAAAGGCAGGTTGTAGATAATTAACACCATGGACATTGATATCAAGATCCTATAATATTAGAAGTGACATGCATGCATTAATATTAATATCATGCCATATTATGCATAATTATATTATATACAACGAAAAATATTTTTCAGAGCGACAATTTTCTTAGTAATAGTTATTGACAAACTCCCGAGGTTTGTATGCAGTATAGAAGCACAAATCCCGATCGAGGGCAAAGCCCGAGGGATGAGTGCTTCTATAAAGTGAGGGATTGGTCAATAACTATTTTCTAGCCCATTGTTTCCATGGATACAGTAAACATGTTTTTAGCCCTCAAGAACTGTATGAATGCTTGCCCTGGCCCTCAGGAACTGTATAATAGTAAACATATGGAGATGAGCCCTACAAGGAGGGACTGTATCACATATACAGTACCTTGTATACCTTAGTAACCACATAGCAACGGGCTAGAATATAGCTATATAGTCCATGTCATTACATGAGGGCATGGATACGCGTCTTGGAAGCGCCCGGTTGCTATGAACGCGTGGCGCGGGCGGAGAGAAAGTCCGCACTACAAGGCTCAGGATTGGTCAGAACTGTAGGGCCGTGTGCACAAAGAAGAGTGGCCTTATAAATGCCTCGGGCCATAGCTACAGCTAGAGACGCATTTTGTCGATCGAACGATCGGCGCGAAAGCGCCGCGCGTTTCGAGAGGCCGGCTCGCTAAGCAGGCGCTGGCGCTAGCCACAGAGCCTCGAGCGAAGCGAGAGGCAAGGTCTATTCTTTGTCATACCTGTCAGTAGTCCGGTAACGACGTTCGAGCAGAGCGAGAACGTCGCCATTGCACACTTAGTTGGAGGGGTGTGGCCTCTGCAACCGCTTCCATCTGCGCATGCGCACGGTACTAACATGATCATGCATGCTAGCCACATTATCCCATGATTGTGACATTAAACATACGTACTTGTATTATATCGAATTATGACGTAGAATGTTGTCATAATTCTGATGACATTTACCATTAATGATTAAAATTTAATTAGCTACATGTATCTGAAAACTATGGACATAAAATTAATGAATGCATGGACTGGAGTGCAGAATCCAGGCTCAAGCTCACCGCTGAATGCATAACTCTCGTGCATATTATAGCATGGCTATGACTACCATGCCCTCATTCTCACTGTGCATGCATGCTTGTTCAATATCAGGAATATAACTACTTTATACTGTCCACTGCAATGCAGCAATGAGCATTAACTGACCAGCAAAGTACAGAATGGCAATCAGTCATGTAGCTGAGGTAGATGCTAGATGGGCAACAGCTGCACACTACTACACCACTGGGCAGGTCCTGGACCGAACATGACCTGGTCTACTGTTCTGGTGTTTGCAAATATACTTGGAATGTGTACTTTCTCTCACATGACCCTCATACCAATGAACACTGAGAGGGTTCAGATGATTACTGTAACTCCCCGCCTATACAGACTACTTCACGGCGAGGGTTAAAAATTAACAAAAGCTATAATGCAATAACAAAATTTCACTAAAGTATATCTATATTACCTCCTTATTAACTTACTTGAAATGCTTTTAGTATTCTGTTCAGTGATCCTGTTTCATTATGGATAGTAGCTTTAATGATAGTGTAGTCAGGATCTTCATCTATTATATAAATTCGAAGATGCTGATCATGAAAATTATTATAGCTCGTTATGACGTAGCTATATACTAGTCTATAATTATTATTACTACTATTGTACCAACATAGCTTCCAATGTCAATTGCACCATACTGTTTTTTCAGCTTGTTGAATAATTTATCTTTTGTACTTGCATCAATGGAACATTTAATAAAAAAGTCGATCTTAGGTTTTCTTTTCTTAGTCCGGCCAGCACGTACATCTTCAGGCAGATGATCAGGATTTACATCAGAGATATCAATGCCCATTTCCTTTTCAATCCACAAAAAAGATAATAGTACAATTATCATAATACTGGTACTATCATTATGCTACTTACACTAATAATTTCCAGAGTTTTTGCTAGGGCTCCCGGTTCATCTTTGACTAAATACTCAATTGTTGCTTCGTGTCTACGCACTTTATCCAAATAGTCTGCATTATTATGCAATATCAGCAAGCAAGCATTCTTAATAATTATTATTAGCTTACTGATTTTGACTTCTTTTCCAGTAAGCCCTTTGAGTTGAGTGCGTACCCTATGCAAACTTCCTTCGGAACACTGACATGTAACATGATTATCTTTATATCCTGGTATGCTTTCACATTTGGAGAGAGTATTAACACCAGTTATATTAATTCCACGGTCCTATAGTAGAACGAAATCTATAATTCCATTAATTTTTATAGCTATATACATGCACTCCCAAAAGTTAACCCCTGGACATAATCACAATAAATCCCATAGACTATCATGCATACGCAGCAGGGAATAGCTAGTTAAACAAATCAGTCGTTGTCGTATTGTTGGCACCAAAATTGCCAGCTAGCTATATCTTGAGGTGACTATCACCGAAGTGACAGAAACAGAGATTTTCCAGAGTTCGATGATCACAGAGACTCAACAGATTGAAGGCAGATGTCATGACTGGTGATGCCATGCGTTTTGATCACGATCACGTGCACACTCGTGGCAATTTTACCAGACGACCTTTACCTACTATGGCAAAATTTTGTGGGGTGGAAACTTTGTGACTGTTGGAGCAATCACGAAAATAATGAAAATTAGCCCCCCACGAAAATATTATTACCCACTATATGGTACTTTCGATGTTACATATACTATCTATACATTATTTATCAACCTCTGAGAATATCCTTTATGGTGTAGACTCTAAATTACACTTCTGTGGTCTATCCCACTGTGTCCTTTCGTCAGATAATGCATTTGCTTGACTGGTAGTGTAAAAATTTGTGCATTTTTTGTGTAGCGCCTGGCTATAGAACACGGGGAAAAAAACAATCGACTTAGGCTTCCAAATTTTTGCCTCTCAATCTCCACATGCTGTTAGTGCAATAAACATATTCATTGTATAAGTGACTGTAGGTATTTGGCAGCGCGACCATGTGGCAGGTCAAGGTCATGTCCAGGTCAACTTGCAGCCCACACTCCAAATGCAATACGGAGCATGCGCAGTTTGTATTTTGGGATGGTCGATAAACGATGTGTCTGAGGTCGACAATGCGTACCGGTTGATAATCAGTGGTGTACAATATTATATAATATGCTAGTTACTGGCATGTCTTGCACCTGCTATATAATATTATCATGCTGGCAGATTGAATTTCTTGCCTTCTCTGTATTTCTATAATTGTTTTTCATTCCCCCTTGATTTCTGCCCTCATGTACTTCCATCAGTACCAGTACCGTAGTTAATTGAATACAACGTATGATCCAATCTAACGTAAGAAATTAGCATTTTACGAATTCTCATAACGTGTATATATGGAGCGATTGACGACCTTTCCCAGAAAAGTGCGCATTTTTCAAAACCGAAAAATTTTTTTTCATATGTAGTATATTAGATAAAGTACGGTATACCACTTCAATTTTTGAATGCTGAACTGACGGGGATGAGAAACAATTTGGAGTGGCCTTAGAGTCACGTCATGATGAAATTACTAATACTGTTAGGTATAGGTGAATTGAAGTTTCTACCCTAAGATGACTTTTACATAGGCGGTGGAATTAAGGAAGCTTTGTTTTGGGGGGGGGGGGGGGGGGGGCAAATACTAAAAAATGGTACGCAGGGACATGCCCACTTTAGTTGAAGTTCAAAGGTAACTCGTGTCGATCGGTGGTGCTGCTACTGTCAGAAACAAAGAAATGGCGGAAAATGTGCACTGTGATCAATAACTTCTTTTTTTGGGGGGGGGGGGGGGGGGGACAATGCCCCTCCCCACCTTTGAATGTGGGGGCAAGTGCCCCCTGTCCCCCCGGTTCCGCCACCTATGTTTTATCAACAGTAGCATACCGTATGGCGGGTAATTTTCGCGGGGTCTAATTTTCGTGGAAAGTCCGAAAAGGCCCTCAAAATTAATTTTCGTGGTTTTAAATTTCGTGGTTTTAAATTTCGTGACAGCAGCCAGTCCAGGGGCGTGACACTGCTGCACAAGCGATGATGTAATCGATACATGCACTCGCGATCTTCTTTGTTTAACACTAAGCCATAGAGACTTGGACAAATAGCATGAGATACAATAATATTAGTGTCAAAGACGCTATCAGCTGGATGACAGTGGCTAATACTAGCTGGAAAGTGTTGGCCGCGCTACCATGAAGTTTGTGGCCACGCCCATCATCTTGGACTCGCATAATACGTAGGCATTAATTTTCGTGGGTGGAAAATTTCGTGACTTCCAAGTCAACCACGAAAATAATGAAAATTAGCACCCCACGAAAATTACCCGCCATATGGTATCTAATATTTCCTATGACAGCTATTATTAGAAGACTAGTTATAACTGCATCCTAAGTAGGATCGAAAAACAAAGTAGCTTTGAAATAATGAGAACAACATTTGCATTAGGCTGGCCAATCGTAATTGAGGTGAATCATCTGTCTGTGAAGAAATTTTGTTGTATGATTAGCTGTGCACTGATCATTTTTTCCTATACTTATATTTTTTGTAGTACCGTACTCGCTCTAATTATTCGAACATTCTAATAGCCCGAACGGCAAGTTTAAGTAATTTATTTCCTTCCTAATTCCTCGAACATCTTGAACTTCAAGTTTTCTCATCCTCTCTAAATCAACCGAACGGCCACGCGGTACGGCATGGCAGGAGCTCAAGAAAATTCTTCCACATTCATCAAAAGAGTGTGGCTACCACATCTTGGACAGCATATAAGAGCGAAAAGGTAACACAGACACAGATGGCCCGATCATTTTGCGATCGCTCCTGAGAGCTTAGCGATACTGAGAACTCTAGAGCTGACGATTAACCTATAGTTGGACATCGACTGCTGTTTCTTCGTCACTATAATAGTGCTTTCTCCATTTGCACCGGATCCATTCTATTTACACTCAAACAAACCATTGCCCAAATTCATTAACTTTCTATTTAACACCGAACGGCGGTATTAATAATTATTTTTGGCCGTTCAGAATTCTGATGAACACAGTCCGAGTTTTACACTCTGGAATGCAAGGTAAAGGGTCCTGAGTACAGCTATATTATAGTAATAGTGTAGTATAGAGCTGCATAGTGCTTATCAATCATGAATATCATTATGCATGTGGTTTGTGGTCTTGTAGCATGTAGATAGCAACACGATAGTACATTCCTGCATACTATAATGTGTTGCTATGGGAAGCACCCTTAAACCATGGCTGTTGCTTAGGATACAAGGTTAATGCACTCATAATGAACACTTGACTATACTGAGGATGCATGTAAAAGGTCGTCAATAGAATGCGTACACATCGATCGATGCTGGCCCCAGAAATCATGGAGATGGCGTCTAAGATCGACTCTCAACCTTGATAGCGACAAGTTTTGATGCTTCAATCACAGAGACGAACTCGATAGCACAGTATTCCTTCCGAACTTCAGGTTGGTTGCGCTGCTGCAGTCTCGCACGGGCCAGCCCCTTGTCACTGTGACAATGATGCATGCTATATAGCCCAAGGCTAGGCTAGCTTTATTTATCCATAGCGTTATGTAAGCCAAGAAAACACAAAAAGTTGAATAATGGTACTTCTAGAGAAAGTTGGATACACGTGTCAGATACTCTATATACCGGTACACATTTACTGATTTTCAAGTCCCAGAAAGGCTCCAGTGAGGCCCTGGATTTTTCATAATTACCTCATAGGTTGCATCATAATTTCATCATAATTTCATCATAGGTTACACCACAATTACCTCATATAACCACAGAAAAATAAATTGCTACTGGGGATATAATGAACAACTTAGAGACTACATCCCGAGTCCCTCATAAATATTGCACAGCGCTTAGTGTATGCCGCCATAATTCGAACTAGGACACATCGATAAACTGCGCATGCTCTGTACACGCGTATATTAGGGGGTGCGCGGCTTGAGCCGGTTGACGCGAACGTGACCTCCACTGCCATGTGCTAGACTATATAGGGAAATCCCCCAGAGTGCGAGCTCGCCAAAGAAAGCGAACCGAGAGAATCGCCATATGTCATTGATAGTCCACGATCTCTTGTACGCTAGGTTCGAATTCCGGATCCCAACACCCTGTCATGCGCGCTAAACATTTTGAAGCAGTCTTCATCCCAATTTCATCATCATTTCATCATTACTTTTGTCATTAATTATATACCTCATCGGTTTTCATCATCATTTCATCATTACTTTCGTCATCAATTACCTCATCACGCGGCCGAATTGTTTTTTGTGAATTGGGACTCGGGATGTAATAACAGAATGGCACTTACTCCTATTTTATATATTGCTTTCCAGAGTGCTCCTGGGCTATTGGCCTTTACTTTAATAATGGCTGTTGCAATTGTAGACTCATCTTGATCACCTGTATGAATCAGATATGCAAATTAAGGATTCACAAATTGGATATCATAATGATGGACAGGTGCAGCTACATATTAAACATTACCTCCTTCAAATTCTGCCATTAATTCGTTCTTTAAAAATTCTTTTTCATCATTTGTGCAAACGCAATGCACATAATTGAACATGTATCCTTTTCCAGCATTTCGATCAAATTCAGCATGGAGTAGGTGGGTATTCAGAGCAAGTATATTGGCATTACAATCTTTGAAAACTTTTAGTGCCGCAGCGAGGGATCCTGGCTTATCTTCCACAGAGAATGCTACATAAACAGTTGATTTGGGAACATTTAATTGTTTCACTATTATTAAAGCCACAAGAACCACCAGTAGAATTAGCACTAGCAAAACAAATACTAGTGGAAGAACAATTGCTGGTATCAAATTCGCTTGTGATTCTGCATAAAAATAAATACATAATTTGTCATAGCAGTAAACACTGATAGAGAAGCTCCTTTAGACAGGTATTAATGATTGCCTTATAATATCATAATGCGGCATTGCCTGGAATAACATCAATAGCTAATACGGTCATTATTATTATGCATGCTATACCTGACTCATATAATCAGGTAGCCATACATGCATTAATTGTATGTACCTATAATGTTATTTAGAAATCCATTGACAAGTACTGTCACATTGTTAGTTTCAGCTGTAACAAGGAAACAATACTCATCCACTCCGGGTACTGTTTCTAGTGGTTGTGTTGCTATGGTGTCTTCTGTACCCATACCACTAAAAACACCTAGGAAGCGGTCACAATCTTCACCATACGTAATGTTAGCACTGCACTGCTTCATGACATTTGGCGGCTGGTTTAGGAATGTGCATACGATACTCTTCTTACCAAGGTCAAAGTTCACATTAACAAGATTATTAATGCCGTCTGTATGTGTGAGTGTGTAACAAGCACGCAATGATAATACTGTAGAACACTGCAATTATGCCCCCCCCCCTCGCGCATAAGCCTTGCACTTTTAGCTCAAGTCCTGCCACAGTTCAAGTTTATCTCGCGTGTAAGGGCCCCCCTTCCTGACTGTAAATGTGGATATTAGAGTACATAATCCAAAAAACAGTAGCTACATGTACATTTGTGTCATATTATTGTGCCTTACTTCGTCGTTTTCTCCCATCAAACAGCCGCTCAGAGAAATCCACCGCACTGGCATTCGTCGTGTCGGTAATGGTCGTCACTCAGAAATGTAAGGATCCCGCGTTAATATACCACTTTTGCTCAATGCTAGCACTAGCATGCACAAGCAGGGTATAATCGTAGGATTCTACGATAATAATATGTCAGTTACATACTTAGCTCTTACCTCTGATCACTGGAGTTGATGGAGGACCACTGCCAAGGATATTGCTAGCAACGACACTCACAACAATAGTAGTCGAGGGAAGACATGATGAAGACTGTACGATGTCAAAACTGTGACTGCATGTTTCACCCACACAGGCCGAAGCTGGGATGATGGCTGTACCACAGCTGCCACCAAATGTATCGAAGTAAATTATTGTATAGTTTTGAATAGAACCATCAATTCCATTAGCAATAGATGTTGGTGCCTATAATTGAATTAATTTTGACAGTATAGATTAGGTAAGATTTTACGTGACTTGCGCCTTGATTTAATCATGGGGACATTTTACGGCACATGTAATGAAAGCCCAGTTACTAAATGGATTGTATACATGGGAAGATTTTACGTACGGTCAAAGTACTTACGTAAAATCTTCCCATATGTTAATAGGATCCAAGAACACAGTAATCAGGTTAGGATTTATGTGTGGACTTTGACCTCACGTAAAATCTCCCCAGGTAAATAACAGATTACACTCTGGGCTGACATTATCGAAATTTGATCCTGTCATACACAGAGACCTTTGACCTCACGTAAAATCTTCCCATATAATAGCATCAGAGAACACAATAATCAGGTGAGGATTTGTGTGAGGAATGCTGTGGGCACGTAATAATGACACATGATCTGGCTTTGTGGTTTCGCGTGCATAATCATAGGTAGTAGATGGTGCAATTAAGAAAATAATTGAATGGGTCTGTAGAAAAAGGGGATACATATTTTAGTTGCTAGCTACTTTTGAAGAAAACAGGCATTACTTACGGACATAGCTATTAAATTGTTGCCTGTATCCATTAATTTAAGTCCTGCCCAGTATAGTAGTGAGCAGGTGTTGCTGGTCTGTATTTACATGGCTCTTACCTTAGCTACATGACTGATTACAATCTTGTGCTTACTGGCCAGCTGTTAATGCAGTGACAGTGTAAACAGGCAGTGGCTCTCAAGTGCATAATTCAGTTTAGGTAGTCATAGAAGCTTTCAGTTTGTATAGTAAAATAGCCAGGTGCCTTCCCCCTACGCCTAGATCATGAACTGACTCTGATCATGAAGAGACTACCATTAACATGTTCAGGTGCAGGGTATGTAGTTTAATATTCCTGATATTGAACAAGCATACACAGTGAGCTATGCTATACATGCGTATGAGTCATGCATGCATGTAGTGGTGAGGGTTCTGCACTCAAATGCATTCATTCAATCCATTTTTGAATATCGGGAAATGGTAGTCAGTTGCTTAAACGCGCTACGCATAAAATTTATGCGATTTTGAAAACTTAATAATTATTGCTGATCTCAAAGAGATTTCATGTATACGTGCTTACATTTTATGACTTCACTAGTGGCATGCAAACTGACTCCATAATTTTTATGAAAATGTGATTTATCCCCTTTTTTCACTGACTCCTTCAATTGCACACTTACTGTTAGAGATTAAAATTTAATAACAATCTTACTACTGTAGGAAATGTTGTCATCAATCCCGTCAGAATTTGTATTTGGCCATCCTGGTAGCGTGGAAGAGTTTGTATAGATGTCGGAGCATCTGGAACTGCAAGAAAATCCGAGTTTTAACTTTATGATGTGTGTGCAGACAAAGATCTTTACTATAATTATGATATTAGTGCCATAATTATTATGTATCATTATACTCAGTTGTCTGTGTGTGTGTACGAGCCGCAGCGGGAGGTGACCGGAAGCGATTAAGTTCTTTCTCGGCGTCACTGGACTTAGGGCAATCGTGACAGCAGATAGCCCACTGACACAGCTGGCTATGGCCCAGCAGTGACTAAAGTGAGCTGCTTCATTAAACATTAAGTAGCTAAATACTAAGTAGAAAAAAACAAATAAATTGGGAACACTTGGGGTAGCGATTTCCAACCTCCAAATTTCACTGATTTTTCCACGGATTATCTTTTAGTGGAATATCAATGTTCGAGTATCAGAAGGTAGCTCTCCACGAGCTCTATCCAACGGTGCTTGTAACGTGTCCGGATCCGTAGATAAAACCGTTACGTAGCCATACCCACCTAAACTTTCCTCATAGAAATTTAATACAAACAAAAACAAAGCTAGCAGCGGTTCCGCGGAACCGATTTGCACGGTTAAGGCGTCAGTAGATAGCTCATTCAGTGAGCTATCCAGCGCATTATTTTCCGTGAGTGTACTCGTAGCCAGAGATGAGATATTTTCGATTTACTGGAGGCCCTTGGAGGTTGGACATCGCTACTTGTGGACGTCGTTTTTACATGAGCACGCAGAATGGATTGAAAACGAGAATGCTTTAGAATTAAAGTTGTGGCCCTTTGAACTTTCCCAGTATGTTTGTATTGGCAAGCCATACATTTGCAAAGTTTCCGTCCACGCGTACGCTACGTGAGGGCGGGGCTTCGAGCGCACATAAACGTGACGACCTCCAGTGAGCGAGAAGAGAGAACATAACCCCGGGTGCGAAGGCAAAAATTCCGCGACAGGTGTTGATTGGCCACAATACAGACTACTATACTCGAACGGATGACAAAACGTGCTGCATGCACTGCTCGTACGCGTGCGCGAGATACTACATAATTTGCATTCTTCGTATGCACGAAACTGATAATTTACGCGTCATGATTACTTATGCGTACGTAACATTCCTTCAAAACACTTCCGCCCGGGGTTATGTTCCAGACCCTGTCCCTCTCTCTTCTCGCGCACTGGGGACGAGACTAAGGGCAGTTTAATGGACTTAACTGTACACTTACAAGGCCTGGAGAATATGAAAAGCTGACATTCTGTAGCACATGTTACTTTCCAGAAAGAGGCGATTCTATTCTAAGCGCCCTTGCGAGCGAAGCTAGCCTCGTCCCCAGGCCACTCCCACGTTTTCAATGTTGCACGTGCAACATTGAAAACGTGGGAGTGGCCTGGGGACGAGGCTAAGCGAAGCTGCTATATATATAGCAGAGGAGGTTGGACATGACGCATATTTGCGCCATAGTCACATGACCTTGGTATGCAATTATGCTGCCACGCGTTCAAAAGAATGCCATTTGCGAGTGTAGCTGGTAGCTAAAATGTTTGCGTTTGTGAACTATGGCCAAATCTGAAGCTGAAACGGAGACGAATCGTGTAGATCTAATGATATAACGGCAAAAGAAGCTGACTGCAATCGACAAATACTGTCTTTGATGTTACCATTCTGAGGAACGAGTTTTCTCGATTTGCAAGAAGTGTGAGGGGTGGACGGGTGGGGTATGGCGCTGTATCTTCTTTTCTCATGGATTTCAAGTTGATTTCACATTTAAAACTGTCGTCAAGGTTTTAGATCGTGACTTACATTTTGTACAGTGTTATATATGCATGATATGGGGCAACACGCCCACTTTTTGTGCGCACGTGATCGTGTCCAACCTCCTCTTCTGCTGGGTTGGTGCAAAAGCTGGACTCTGGACTCTGGACTGGACTGTGGACTGAGATTTGGACTCGATTTTGGACTGATGCGCAGGGCGATGACGACCATTTCCAAGAGACTGCGAATAGAAGGCACGGCGGAAGCTAGGCTAGTCACAAGCGGTCTTGTACGTACGTTCCCAGGCCCTTCAGGGTACGAGGTTAAGTCTCAAGGAGCTGGCCTGGAGGCTACTTGTAAGCATGTAGAAGTTGCAAAATCGGTGAGCCCGGCTGGGATGGCATTAGCCTCGTACCCAGGCCCTTTGGGTACGAGGCTAGGATGGCATCTCCTCACAGGAGTTGACTTCAATATCACCGAGACGCCTACGGAGGCTATTAAAAGGGACAATGAGACTGATAGCACCATACCCTCACGCTCAAGTTATGTGGAGACTCGGGATAAGTCAGACTCAGAGTGGATTAAATTTTATAAAACACTGCATGTAGAAAGTATCTACCTTATGCTCAAGCTTAGTCTCGAATTCAGGCTCCTCCTCGAAAACCAGCCTCTGTTCGAGGCTTCTTTGGCCTCATCTCTCAGTTGTAGAGCATTAAGTCTCTCATCCCCAGCTCCGTGTGCGGGCTGGGAATGAGACTATCTTTCACTGCATCCGAGTCTCAACTTGATGCCCAATGCCCTGAGGAGATGCACCCCTCACCAATTTTCCAAGGGAAATAATCAGCTCTACCTCCTACATACAAGCAGCTCCTTAGTACATTCTATCTGCCTCCAACCGAGTTTATTGTTGGAAATGGTCGTCATCGCCCTGCGCATCAGTCCAAAATCGAGTCCAAATCTCAGTCCACAGTCCAGTCCATGAGTCCAGTCCAGAGTCCAGAGTCCAGCTTTTGCACCAACCCTCTTCTGCTGGCGCGGCTGCTATAGCTGATTGACAAAGTCACATGATTAGGCAGGATGTGCACGTGCGCTGGCTTGTTCTCTGCGCATGCGCACAATTATGTAAGGTCGTCGACCACACATGTACATGCACGATAATAGCACAGGGCCAGGAGTGAGCGAGCGAAGCGAGCTCATTCCTTGTATGTATGTACTGTTAATTAAGTTTGAGAAAATATTCTGGCAACGGTCTTCACGCATACGTTTTGCTTGTTGAGCCCCACCTACTGACGTAACGTATGGGTTCAATGTATGTTTGCCGATTAATATCGTGTACATAATTATTATTGCAGTATTAAATTTTGTTACAGCTATGATTAATGGAGAGTATGTATGGCTCAAAAAAGTAAGCAGTAGCTAACATTTAGTATACCTTTGAGATTAACATTTGCCAACTGCATTGATCCTGGACTAGTAATGTTTCCACAGATAACACTTGAAACAGTGAAAGTGCATGTAATACCAGCAGATGATACTTGAAACTCGCTACAGCTCACTACTTGAGGAGTGACTTCAGCACAGCTGCCACAATTTTGTGATGTGAAGTCATACTGAAGTGTGGGGCAGTTGAATTCAGAATCCAGTACTCGGTTCCAGCTGAAGATTAGCACTCCAGGGTTATTGTTTGCTATTAGAATAGCTGCATTGATACTCCGTGGTGGGGGAGGTAGTGCTGTATCATATGATTATACATTTAACTGCTTAATATCATGATATTGTATAGAGCAGGTGACTGACTTACCTGAAGAAGTCACTGTAGATACAACCAATGTCCTAGTTCCCAAAATGGTCACATCACCATCATCTATAGAGCATGTGATTGTTCTTCTTTGTAGATCAGCACTTAGTCTTACATCAAGACGAGAAGTGTAACAATTTTCAGCTGCTTGAATACCATATGCAACAAGTGCACCATCATTGCATTCTCCAATTGCGTTTCCAAGTTCAAATTGATTGTGCAATAAAGGTATTTCATTTCTACCGACACAATTAAGAGCAGTTCCTCCCCAGACTGTTATCACTCCACCAGCAGCTGTGCAGACGTAACTGGCATTCTGTCCTGGACAGCCACAGTCATAATCAGTGAGTGCAGTAAGTCCAGTCTCATTGGCTGCATATGAACCTAATAATATCATGATATAGTATATATGTTAACGACTGTAAATAAACCCTTTGGCCCACTTATGAATCAGTTCTTCATTTAAGTTATTAATTTGATGCTCATCCCTCATTTTGCAATCATTCAGACGAGGTAATATAATATAGCTATTATAATAATAATATTATATCACCATCAGCCTCAAGGGAGGGGCATACAATAAATTGCATGAGCCAAGCATATTATTATTATTATTATTAGCTAGCTAGCTAAAAGCGTTCCTGCACATGCGTGCCGGTGATAACTTACAGGCAATCAAAGTGATAAACGGTATGATCTTGCTAGCAATGACCTCCATTATGCACACCTCTAATACGTAAATGAAGCAATAATTTCACCAGCACACATTCAATGAATATTAAAGAATTCAAAATGAATCATATTACTAGCTCATACTGAGTATTCATTAATTAGCTGTGCATGCGGCTTGCACATGCATCCAGGAGGGTTCTGCTGGGGAGACTGATCACTATAAAAAGTAACAGATTCATGAAGTTGATGAATTTTATAGCTAGTCTTTCCCCACGCAAATTTAAAATATCATGAATTAACAAGACCACCAACATCCTTAGAAGTGCATGCAAGCTCAGTATAATATAATTGTTCGATCACTCCTCCCCCAAACGTTAACCCTTTTGAAAGGTGACTGAGACTGCAATCCTGTGTATCCAATATCTAATATTTTAATTATACTGATAAACTGTAGCTAATTGCAAAGATTACACTTTTGCCAGTGATACATGTCTGACTGTTTTAATAACATGTATCTTGCTCATGCTAGCTATAATTGCTGCATGCTCCATCAATATTGCTCGTGCTTTTCCCTAGCTCATGCACGGACTGTTCACATGCTGGAAGTACAAAGAAGATACTACGAATGAGAAAGCTATAGCTGTTGTATCCAAAACTGTATGATTATATCTACAGTGATTGTTTCGACAAGGTAGATAATCGTTTATGTAACTTTCATGTTTATGACCTGTATATATAGTATTAATCATTATGGATATATACCACATGTACATGCAGTTATTAATATTCAAGGTTGCATGTATACATGTACATAATAATTATAGTCACACGTATAGTCTCCTAGAGAAGCGTTTGATTAACAAGCTGACTTAAAAATTATGGCAGCATCTTTTACTAAAAAATTAATTTCGATGTCAACTCTTAGTCTATCAATAATTTTATTTTTAATTTATAATACAAGTTTGATATCTGCCATACATTGCAACTACTATCAAAATGATGACTGTATATGTCCAGAGGATGTTGTAGTATTTGTTTGCAGTGTTAGTGGTGGTCTGGCAACAGTATGGAGAGGGAGTATCTTCAACTGCCCTAATAGTGGAAACCAGATCCTTTTACGCCATCATAATTTTGAAAATGGAACTAGCAGGACATGTAATGATGGAAAAATTGTTGCATACAGCTCTAAAGTCATAAACAATAGCTATTATAGCTCACGACTCAATGTGACAGTCAGTCCTGAAATGCACAATGGTACTGTTGAATGCATCCAGGGGGGATTTACTGAAACTTCTGCAGGGACTTGTACTTTGATTCTTGCAACAGGTACATATAAGCACATCGTCAAAGAAGTATTTTACTATCTTTCTTACTAAAGAATCAATGGAGCCTCCTGAGGATGTTCATGTTTCTGCCGTCAATCCCAATCAGTTAACCGTTGATTGGAGTCCACAAGAAAGCAATAATTACTGTCCAGTTATGACTTACAACATAGCTACCAGTGACTGTGGAATATGCCCTAATGCCACCACTAGCACATCCATCAGATGTACGAATCTAGTAATTGATGGACAAACTTGCTCAATTATCATTCAAATGAAGGCTTGTGAGAGGAGTTTTGAACTCAGTAGTAATGCAACCTTGACCATAGTACTTAAAGGTACAATAATAATCATATTGCAATGGTATAATAATTACAAGGGTAATAATATGTTGTTTAATATAACAGTTCCAAGTGCTCCAGAGACAACAGCTAGGTGGATGAACCAGTTTGCATCAATACTTACTAGTTTCAATGAATCAGTAAGAAATGCAATGTCCTCATATATGCATTATATTTGTTGCCAATAACTAATGTATACTATAATAGGAACAATTCTCCATCAGCAATGGAATTGATGGTTCAGCCACTAACTACACAATCACATACTCTGACCCCAGCTCTGGTAGAACATGTGATCATGTTACAATTTTAGCTTCAGCATGTACGAGTGGACAGTGTAACCACATGTTTGATATACCTCCAGTATGTTCTAATTTTAATGGCATAATAATTACTATATTTGCTTCAAATATTCTTGGAGATGGACCCCCTTCGGAACCAATTCTTCTGGAGTTTAGTAAGCTTTATTTATATTATAGATGTAAAAGGAGGGAGACATTTAATTTATTGCCCTCATTACCACAGAGCTAGAGGATATTATTATCCATTTTAATAAAAGTGCCTCTGATACAACTTTCCTCTATTCCATTGTGGGAGCTGGGAGTTCTGTTGCAGTCATACTTCTTATTTTGCTAATTACCATGATAGTACTGGCAAGATTTTTTAAGAAATGTTTCCAAAAGTAAGTTTCTCAGTTATTGCATACCTTAGGGCTACAATTGTTTGTGGGTACAAATTTTAGTGGTTTTTTTTATTCTATTTATGTTGATAAAATATTTATAGATAATTTTTAGCAAAATTAAGGCAAATTGCTTACTAATAACTTCACTAAATTTAGTACCCGTAACCAAAGTGTCCTTAAAGTAATTCATAATTGGTTAATTCTAATAATTATTTAACATAATCCAGTAGTAACCCTGTGAAAAGCAGAGAGATGGTAAGTAACTTAAGGAAATATACTTGGTAGTTACAACACTGATTTAATATAGGAATCAACTGGCTTGGCTACACCTTCGTTGGATGAAAATATTAATTTAAAGGTTGAATAAAACAAGAATTCTTTACTTCATATGACTGTGCATGCATCATGCATGTAGGCAAATGAGTGTTATGAACTCACCGGAAAATCTGTCACTCCTAAAAATGTTCACAACGAAATTGGTACTTATAGCTATAATTAATACTATAGTTAAAATTATTGTGCTTGATAGTCATCTGTTGGTGCTTATAGATAAACTTTTAAATTTGGACAACTTGCTGATTCAAATCCGTCATGAAGTCGCTCCCAAGTGGTATCAATTTGGTTTAGCCATTGGTATTAGCAAAGAGACTCTTGATGAGTTTTCTAATTTTACTCCCGAAGAGTGCATTGTTGAAGTATCAGATCTCTGGCTTCGGACCAGTGTGACTACTCTAACTTGGAGGGACGTGGCTGATGCTCTAAAAGAATGTGGCTACCACAAACTGGCTGAAAAGATACTGAATGTGTACAAGACAGGTGATCATTATTTGCTCATCATTAAATTTTAATTGAGCTATCTAGATAATGATAATAATTATTATATTATTAAGGTACTCTACCGGTGCCTATATGGAGCAGTTCTCCATGAACAACACGGCATAGTGATTACATTAATCAGATGGATATGCCTCCATGGCATATTAAAATTTTTAGAGTGCGGGTGTAATATTTAATTAGGCTGGAAGAATAGCAGTGATTAATAAAATATCGTGTTTATGTAATGGAACACAAGCTTATGATTTTAATTTTAGCGCGATTTTTTGATAAAGGTCGTCGCTTTATACATTAATTTTATTTGGTTTGTAGCTACTATAATATATGCAAAGTCCTAAAATGCAAATTTTCTTGTGCTAATTAGGTCTTGCATAAGCAAGGTAATTAAACATTATTGTTTTCTTCAGAGCATGGTAATATTATTATAATAATTATTACGAGTGTCTGGTTAATAATAACAGTAACTGTAAAATTAATGGCTGCAACAATGGGATTGCTTAGGAATCAGAAAATGCACAGCATGGTACTGGTAGAGAATTTGATCCAAAGTTTACGATAAAACTTCAATACACATTCAAAGTATCGTTTTGGGATGGAATAATTACCATAATATTTTCATAGTTACATTATAGCAAACCACATGCAGATTTTGATAACTGATACATTTCCCAATGCTTCCATAATCATCTGCAGTGATTCTGAATAGTGCATAATTGTCAATTCACAAAATGCAAAATGAAATTGCATGATCAGGAGGTATATGATTATATAGGTATACAGTGTACATAAACAGTCTGAGAGTTACTAGTTCCCTTATGGAACAGTAACATGATAATCTTTGCCTATAATATTATGCTAGTGATCCTGAATTATAGTGCATAATTGTCAATTCACAAAATGCAAAATGAAATTGCATGATCATGAGGTATAGCTACAGTGTACATAAATAGTCTGAGAGTTACTAGTTCCCTTATGGAACAGTAACATGATAATCTTTGCCTATATATATGCTATGTTCACTGGTTATTAAGTAGAAAGTTTTAGTCTGAATTTCAGGACAGCAACAATAATATTGTATTCAGTATAGTAGTGGAAAGCAATAGATGCACATATGCATGACTGTCGTAAAAAAATATTTTAAGTCACTAATTTTGATTCTTATAATATGGCTGCACTTATTACTAAAGTGATTTCTGTGCTGTCTCTATATGCAAATCTGACATCTACTAATAACTTGTTACACTGTGACTACCAGAGTAACATCATAATATGTCCAGGGGATGTTGTGGTCTTTCTTTGTAGTGTTAGTGATGGTGTGGCAACTACATGGAGAGGGAGCATCCTCAACTGCCCTAGTAGTGGAAATCATATTCTTTTGCGCCATCATAATTTTGAAAATGGAACTAGCAGGACATGTAACGATGGAGAAGTTGTTGCATACAGCTCTGAAGTCACAAACAACAGCTACAGCTCACGACTCAATGTGACAGTCACTCCTGAAATGCACAATGAAACTGTTAAATGCACCAAGGAGCTCAAGGATTCAACTTCAGAAACCATAGGGACTTGTACTTTGATCCTTGCAACAGGTAAACAATTATAAACGAAGTAGTTATTGTGGCATGCCATGATTGTAACATTCTGACCACCTACATTATTTCAAGGTTTTAATTAATCTCTTATTCATCTATAATAATATTATTATAACATTATCTTAGTGCATGCCATTGAGAAAGGACTTATTAATTCACCGGCTCATAATGAAATTATTTGCTCTAGGGATGATTTTTTCACATACTACTGCGGGTGTCTCTATAATTAGAAGTCATCTGTTGAACCGAGCTAGGTGTTGTTGCCATGCATGCCATAATTATTAACCCATGTCACAAGTTATAGTTGCACACCTTGGTTTATCAAATTGGTCTCTATCTGATTATGCTTCTTATAATACACTGCCTAGCCCTCGGTGGTGTAAATGACTATTATGGAGACCTGCACCTCAGTATGTAAATTTATTATAATAAACAGATCTGGAGCCTCTTTATGAAGTTGAACTTCATATTTCTGATATCAGTCCAAATCACTTCACTATTGACTGGTCCAGGAGACAATTACCAACTAGCAGTTGTGATGGTCAAACTTTGATTTATAACATAACAACCATCAACTGTGGAGTGTGCCCTGACACTACATCTGATACATCAATCAGATGCACAAATCTAATACCTACTGTTAGTGGACAAGCTTGCTTAGTAATCATTCAAACACAAGCAGATGCAGAGAACAACACTGAATATAGTGTTGCTACAAACTTAACTGTACTACTTCGAGGTAAAGTACTAATTGAAATTATTAATACAATGAATAAATTTCATGATATATTGGATGATGGGTGTACATGTAGTTCCAAGTGCTCCAGAGGTAACAGCTAGATGGACGAAGCAGTTTGCTTCAATTCTTACTAGCTTCAACGAATTAGTAAGACATGCAATGTCCTTATGCATTAATTAAGTAAACTGTTTGTTAATTGCCGATGTATACTATAGGAGCTGTTTTTCATCAGCAGTGGAATTGATGGTTCGCCCACTAACTACACAATCACATACTCTGACCCCAGCTCTGGAAGAACATGTGATCATGTTACAATTTTAGCTTCAGCATGCACCAGTGGACAGTGTAACCACATGTTTGATATACCTCCAGTATGTTCTCACTCCACTGGTATAGCAATTACTGTGTTTGCAACCAATGTACTTGGGGATGGGCCGCCCTCTCCACCAGTCCTTATAGAGTTTAGTAAGTTACTACTTAGAATAAAAGTGATTATCATGAATTATCACCATCCATGCACCGCACACTATTACAGATAACTACAATGAAAGTACTTCTGAAACATCACCAAATATTGCTCTCTATTCAATTGTGGGAGGAAGTTCCATTGTGATAATACTTTCCCTAATGCTAGCTATCATAATGTTGGCTGGCTTCCTTAAGAAAATTTACAGATCTAGATCTTTTCAAATGTAAAATTCCTTCGGACAGATAAATAATTATTAAATTTACATAATTCAAATAGACCCAGTAACAATCAAGAGCCAGCTCAAGAGATGTTCTCTACTATTATGAGTCCTGAACCTATTGGTCCAGGGATAAATGAA
The DNA here is from genome assembly GCA_963930775.1 of Cliona cf. orientalis. Taxonomy (NCBI): domain Eukaryota; kingdom Metazoa; phylum Porifera; class Demospongiae; order Clionaida; family Clionaidae; genus Cliona; species Cliona cf. orientalis. Next base: position 4,295,986 of record OZ005691.1, on the reverse strand, counting down.
GGAAATTCAATAGTGAGTTCATTGGATTCCATTGACAAATCTATTATCGATCGATCATGCAGGAGTCAATTATTGGTATATACACTCTAGTTCAATCCATTGAAGCTAAAGATAAGGTATATAATCTGACCTTATTCTACCTAAATGAATATAATAATATTATTATAGCCATGCATAATGAATAAGATAGAATTTGAGTCAGTGAATAACATTAATTATCATAATAATATTATAGTATGCAAAATTTAATGGGATATCTCACATCACTCATAATTAACTCTTATTATGATCATGTTATTAATAATTGCACAGGTAACTGAGAGCTGTAAAGTTGCTGAAGAAAGTACTCTCATTTATGAAAACAATCACCACGAAATTGGTAAATTAGAAATACAACATATAATACTTAATAATGCTATTATTTAAAATAGTTAATTTGTATAGATAAAACACTAAATTTGGATACCTTGTTGATTCAAATCCGTCATGAAGTCGCTCCCAATTGGTATCAATTTGGCCTAGCTGTTGGAATAAACAAAGAGACTCTCGATGAGTTTTCTAACTTTACTCCTGAAGAGTGTATTGTTGAAATATCAGATCTCTGGCTTCGGACCAGTGTGACTACTCTAACTTGGAGGGATGTGGCTGATGCTCTAAAAGAAACTGGGTGTCACCGACTGGCTGAAAAGATACTAAAGGTGTACAAAACAGGTGAGACAATCGAGCTCAATCAGTATATATAGCTAATTTGTGTTAATTATTTCATAGATTCTGTTGCAAGCTTGCTTTATATTACAACATCTTGCTAATTATTCACCAGGCTACATAGGACCATCTAAAAGCTTACTTTATAGAGCCTGGCTGGGGATAAGGACATAATAATATTATTAATTATTATGCTATTAATAGGTATTCTACCAGCGGACCAGGAAGCAGCAGAATCTGCTCTGTCTTTGGAGCAGCTCTCCATGATATCAAATGATCAAGGCGGTGTTTGCACCAGTGAATCTAGTCAATCAGATACACCGGTACCACCTCTGCCTCCAAAGATGTATCAATGAAACTATACATGAACTTATTGACAACTTGAAGCCTGAGATTAGCATTTAGAAATCTATTCATGTTGTCCAAACAATTGATTCTTAGCAGTGTCCCAAATAGTATGCTCTGATCCAAATGCATCTGTATCAAAACAGATATTGCCTATAAAATTATAGCAATAACAGTTCTCCATGACATCAAATGAATCAGATCAAGATGGCACGAGTGAATCAAGTCAATCAGACAGACCACCTCTGCCTCCCAAGATGTATTAATGAAACTATACATGTACACTTGTTGATAAAGTAGAGGTATATAGAAGAAGTAAATCTGAGATTTAGCATTTTAGAAATGTGTTCATGTTATGCAAACAATTGCAGTGTCCCAAATAGTAAGCTCTGATCTGTGAATGCATCACTGTGACTCTGTATTGAAACAGATCTATCATCATACCTAATATAGCAATAATCTAAAGGCTGTCGTTCCAACTGTTTTCTGACTTATCCCCGTACCAAGATTACTAAACTAAGGAGACTTCTTTTGTAAACACATTTAATTTATAATCTTCTTGCATAGCCATACTACAAGGTACGTACACAGTTAATGTAACATAAATCTGAAGAAGGGTTCTATGCTTGTCCCAAATCATGCATGTTAAGTTTTGTGAATTTTCGAGGCTGGGTATCCCTAAGAGTGGGGAATTGTCATGACCAGAACATGCATATGTCATCATACATTATTTTTGTGGCTCCATACTAAATAATATTAGAATTAACTGTCATCCATAATCAAGATATTGACACCACTGACACACCATCGATCACTCTTTATCAGTTCTGAGAGGGAGCTCTGTTGCTGTAATACTTTTTCTTGTTAGTTGTCACCGGGATAGCTACTGGCCAGTTTCTCAAAAAAATTCACATCTTTTCAAAGGTAAAGGTTAATATGCATACATGACACTTGTACAGTGGTGTAGTTCAACAAGATCCAAGAATAGTCCTGAATAAGATATCATTATACGTATCTCCTGAACGTACTGACATAAGGCTTAGTGATGATTCAGAAAAAGTAAGTGGCAAAGCATACAGAGGAATTATGAATCAAATAATTCATTTAGGATTCAGTTGGTGCTTACACTGACTTGATTCTGAATCAACCTGGAGAAAATGAGGTAGCTAGCTATACTCTCTCATTCAACCAAGATTACTAAATTCAAGCTGTTTTCTAACTTTACTCCTGAAGAGTGTATTGTTGAAGTATCAGACCTCTGGCTTTGGACCAGTGTGACTACTCTAACTTGGAGGGATATCGCTGATGTTCTAAAAGAGACTGGGTGTCGCACCAACTGGCTGAAAAGATACTAGCTAAAGCTTTACAAAACAGGTGAGACACTTGAGCTTAATCACTAGCTAATATTAACATGGGTTTGTGTTAATTGTTTCCTATTGCATGCAAGCTTGCTTTATAGAGCCTGGCTGGGGATGAGGGTCAGAAGGATAGTTATCATAGTGTTTCTTATGCTATCAGTAGGTATTCTACCAGCAGACCAGAAAGCAACAGAAGTTGCTATGTCTTTGGAGCAGCTCTCCATGACTTTAAATGATCAAGATGGCACCAGTGAATCAGAGAGACCACCTCTGCCTCCAAAGAAGAATTAATGAAACTACGTGCACTTGTTGACAAAGTAGAGGTCTATAGAAGAACCAACTTGAATCCTCAAATTAGCATTTGAGAAACATGTTCATGTTATGCAAAAAAATTATTGCTTCTCAGCAGTGTCCAAGATGTATTCTCCAATCCAGATCCATGAATGCATCTGTATTGAAACAGATCTTTACTGTATGGCATTGTTCCAGTGGGGTTTTTTAAACTTACCTCTGACAGTGTGCTAGTTTACTAAATAAAGAGACATGAGATCACAGCGGTATATACATTTATCATGTAATGCTTCTTTTGTAAATACGTCGTATCATCTCTCGTAGCATACGATGTACATATATACAGCTTATAGTTAAACACATGAAGGGATATATATATATACTTGTCCCAAATCATATTAAGTTTTGTCTTTAAGAGTGGGGAATTATCATGACCAGAATGTGTCATCATACACTTGTGGCTAAATTCCATGCTAAAAATGATATGTGTAAATTGTATGCCTATAGTGCAATTCAGTAAATAATCAGAGAAGTAGCTACTACTTGCATGATGTTGCTCGGTGTATACCTCTGTCATTACACATCAATAGGGTGTGAATAATTGACAAAACCCATGCATGCATGTGCTATCAGCAGCTGGGAATGTAGCTAGCTACTATTATATATACATTATACCAGATGCTGATCATAATAATAATTATTATTAATTATGATCAAAACTTCAAAAGGAAGATGGTTGTCAGATGGGGTGGCGATATTAATTATTACAGTCTCTGAGTGTCTGAAAGTGGGTGGCTGGTTTATGATTGTGGACATACTAGTTTGCATAATAGAACTATATAATTCCAGGTTTCAGAGTCTGCATGCTGTGACATATATAAATTGTTTAACATTATTATAAAGATCATTGAATACTACATATTATATTAATTTATAGCTACCAGTACTCTTCGAAATCTTGCTATGAGTACAAGAAATGACTCAGAATAAACTTCCTGAAAATTTGATCATAGCAATGATTCATAATATCAAGACACCTTGTCACAAGCAATGATGACTCAATTAATCTGAGAATCAACTTCCTGGAAAAAAAGTTTGGTATCAATGAATATCAAGACGCATTGTGGCCGATCACTTGATCAGAATTCAATGTCAAGCTGAGCTTAATCTTTTTGAGCTAGTAGCTATTAATAATTATGGTAGCAGCTGTTGTTGAAGTGATTTCTATGTTAACAATAATAATATGTTTGACATCTGCTAATAATTTATTACTACAGTATGACAACAATTACTGTCGACATCCCTGTCCTGAGGATATCTTAGTGTTTCTTTGTATCAATTTTGGTGGAGCAACTGTATGGAAAGGAAGCATTTTCAACTGCCCAGGTAGTGGTAATGAGATCACTTTGCGTCATTCAGCATTGGAAAATGCAGCTGGGACTTGTAATGATGGCAACATAGTCATCTATAATATTGATATCACAAACAACACCCATAGCTCTCAACTCAACGTTATAGTCAGTCCAGAAATGCATAATGAAACTGTCGAATGCATCCACGATACACTAAATGCAACCTCTGTTCTAGTAGGGACCTATACATTAATTCTTACTACAGGTATTCATGCTATAGATAAGCACAATAATAGTTGTGATTATTATTATTACTTGCTACTAAACAACATGCAGAGCCTCCTGGTGATATTCAACCATGTTTCTGATATCAGTCCAAACCAGCTCACTATTAGGTGGAGTCCAGCATCGTTGATAAGTAACTGTCCACTTGCTACTTATGACGTAGCAACTACTGGCTGTGGAAAGTGCCCCAACACTACCTCTGACACATTTATCAGATGTACAAATCTGACAATTTTTGGGCGAAATTGCTCAATAGTCATTCAAACAAAGGCTTGTAGACGTGGTAGTTCTAGCTTATCTGAACACAGTGGTACTGCTAACTTGACGATTGCACTTAGTGGTAATTGAGCAAGGTAATGAATAGCTATTATAGAATCTGATTAGTTGATTATCTATTTGCTTGCAGTTCCAGGTGCTCCAGAAGTAACAGCTAGGTGGATAAATCAATTCACTTCAATCCTTACCAGCTTCAATAAAACAGTAAGTATTACAATGTCATGGTATCACAAGTATTATCAAAATTCATCTCAATGCATGTAGGAGCAATTTTTCATTATAGTGATGGAATTGATGGCTCAGCCACTAACTACACAATCATATACATGTACTCAGTCTCTGACTCTACCTCTGAAAGAACATTTGACTCTATTACAATTCCAGCATCAGCTTGCACTCAACAGATTTGTGCACATACACTGAAAATAAATCAATCTTCACCTTGCCTAATCTTAAGTCTGAGGTGGTGTATCTATTTCTGTTACAGTATTCGCTACTAATGTACTAGGAAAAGGTCCAATATCAGATCCAGTCGTTCTTGTCATCCCTGAACAGGATGGTAATAATAATAATGCCGGATAAATTACGGAATGCGTTATTAATAATTACTTTCCATTTCAGATGATCGTGAGATTAGTGGAGTGACCTTGATCTTGATAGCTACAATTCTGATTATAATTTTACTTTTGGTGAGTGCTGTTTCAGTTCTGATCATTATGGTGATTGTTTTGCTCAGAAGAAATTTACAAATTAAAAAGGAACTCGTAAATGCAAAAGAATCATCCACATATGAGGAGATTGATATTTCAGCACCTGCATCATCAATTAATACAACAGAAAACATTTCTTACTGTCCTGTGTCTAGAAAATAAAAACATGCAACAAGTACACATTAACAATGCCATTAGGACACATTGGTTGTAACAGTTATATCAATTATCACAGACATACACTCAACATTTTAATTAATTTTTTATACCTGCATAATAGAATTATCGTTGTATTGAGCTGAAGGTAGTTACTGTAAATTTTTTTAATAAATGATCGTAATTCCAAAAATCCAAGCTGACTCATGAGAAACGTTAACAGTGCTGAAATTTCTTCTTGGAATTTATTATTAGGCCAGACCAATTTAATTTGTTGTTGCTCGAGCTCGGATATTGTGAGGTAAAAATTGGACCGAGCAATCGAAAAAAAAAAAGCAATTAATGTGGGTGTGGTTATAGACCACAATCTAATTAAGACGGACTAGTATGACTATCTAGGACCAGGGAATCAAGATAGAATACAGAAAAACTCTACTGTACATAAACTCCACCCAATTTAATTAAATTTTTTTTTCTGTTTTCCCAAAAATTGGAGCGAGCGAATCCGTGCAACAACTTATTTGATTGGTCTGGCCTTATTATAATCATTAGTAAGTTTGGGATTTTCTCAATGTACTGCGAAACGTAAATTGATTAATATTGATACCTACTCAATAAAAGTTTGAAAGTACCTGCAATCATAGCATAAAGAAGGATTACTGTTATATATGCCAATCAGTTATTACGTCCAGAGTCCCAATTAGAAACAAAGAATTCGGCTCTCGCTATGATGAAATTATGATGAAACCTATGATGAAAGTTATGATGTAATTGCTGTGAAACTGTTTCAAAATGTTTAGCGCGCATGAAAGGTTGTTGGGACCCAGAATTCGAACCTAGCGTAGAAGACATCGTGGACTATCGATGAGATATGGCGATTTTCTCGGTTCGCTTTCTTTGGCGAGCTCGCACTCGGGGGGATTTCCCCTATTCAGTCGAGCACATGGCGGGTGAAGGTCAACCGGCTCAAGCCGCGCGCCCCAATATTGTACGCGTATACGGAGCATGCGCAGTTTGTCGATGTGTCCTAGTTCGAATTTATGGCGGCATATTCATGAGGGACTCTGGACGTAGTCTCTAAGTTGTTCATTACGTCCAGAGTCCCAATTAGAAACAAAGAATTCGGCTCTCGCTATGATGAAATTATGATGAAATGATGATGAAATGATGATGAAACCTATGATGAAACTTATGATGTAATTCCTGTGAAACTGTTTCAAAATGTTTAGCGCGCATGAAAGGTTGTTGGGACCCAGAATTCGAACCTAGCGTAGAAGACATCGTGGACTATCGATGAGATATGGCGATTTTCTCGGTTCGCTTTCTTTGGCGAGCTCGCACTCGGGGGGATTTCCCTATTCAGTCGAGCACGTGGCAGGTGAAGGTCAACCGGCTCAAGCCGCGCGCCCCAATATTGTACGCGTATACGGAGCATGCGCAGTTTGTCAATGTGTCCTAGTTCGAATTTGTGGCGGCGTATTCATGAGGGACTCTGGACGTAGTCTCTAAGTTTTTCATTATCTCCCCAGTAACAATTTACTTTTCTGTGGTTATGAGGTAATTATGGTGTAATTATGATGAAACCTATGGTGTAATCTATGAGGTAATTATGAGAAATTCAGGGCCTCGCTGGAGCCTTTCTGGGACTTGAAAGTCAGTAAATATGTAGAGTATCTTACGCGTGTATCCAGCGAATACATTACAAGCTGAGCGCTACTTTCTCTGAGAAGTACTGTTGGTTGAACTTCACGTGTTTTCTTGGCTTACGTAATGCCGTGGATAAATAAAGCTAGCCTTGCGCTATATATAGCACGCATTGTCACAAGGGGCTGTCCCGCGCGCGACTGCAGCAGCGTGACCAACCTGAAGTTCGGAAGGAATACTGTGCTGTCGAGTTCGTCTCTGTGATTGAAGCATCGAAACTTGTCGCTGTCAAGGCTGAGAGTCGATCTTAGACGCCACGTCCATGATTTCTGGGGCGAGCATCGATCGATGTGTACGCATCTATTGACGACCTTTTACCACATGCACCATTACACTATGCAGCTACTGGGGAGATGGTCAAGGGTTCATTCACTAGATAAGATATGATGTAATGCACGAAATGTATGACATGGTAGCTTTTAACATCTGCATCCATGAATTTGATGTCATAGTCAACCATGCACATAGTTACCGTAACATCAGTATAGGGTACATGTGAATTGACAAACCCATGCATGTTGCATCATTATAAGTTATGTTGCACTGGGATTTTGCACACGAATGACATAACAATATGATCGTGGTTTTGCACACAGACTGCGGTTTTGCACACACACCTTTTGTCAGTTGTGCACATCATATAATAATAATATAGGCATATTATAGTGATTTTATAAAATTAATATTCAGTTGATAGTATATACCAGTATTGTTCAATAATACTTTGTTGCCAAATTGATAGCTATTTGTACATTAATTTTAATAATTTATGTCTGTTATTGATAGCTTATGAGCAGTGAATGAACGATCTAAAAATTTATCAAGATATGCATTTAATTTAATTGTAATCATTCAATGATCGAAGTCCTAGCCTTTTGAAATAGATCAAGCTATGGCAGCAGCTGTTGTTACAGTGATTTCAACGTTAACTCTGTATTATTGTATAAGTTTGACATCTGCTAATAATAACTTATTACACTGTGGCAACTGTCTTTGTCCTGAGGGTGTCTTAGTCTTTTCTTGTCGTGTCGATGGTGGTGGAGCAACTGTATGGAAAGGAAGCATTTTCAACTGCCCAGATAATAGTAGAAATGATATCATTTTGCGTCATTCAGAGTTCGATAATGGAGTCTCAGGGGCAACTGGGTCTTGTAATGATGGTAGGATTGTCGCCTATAACATTGATGTCACAAACAACATCTATAGCTCTCAACTCAATGTTACCGTTAGTCCAGAAATGCACAATGAAACTGTTGAGTGTATCCAGTATAGAATTAATTCAACTTCTGTTACAGTAGGGGCCTATACTTTGCCGGATCCTGAATACAACAGGTACTTATAAATAATTACGACTATTATTACACTACTAACAATACTAAACAACATGCAGAGCCTCCTGGTGATATTCACGTTTCTGACATCAACCCAAACCAGCTCACTATTAGGTGGAATCCAGCAGCACCGATAAGTAATTGTCCACCTGCTTATTACGATATAGCAACCAATAACTGTGGAGAGTGCCCCCGCACTACCTCTGACACATTTATCAGATGCACAAATCTGATAATCGATGAACGAATTTGCTCAATAGTTGTTCAAACAAAGGCTTGTGGACGTGGCAGTTCAGAACACAGTGCTACTGCTAACTTAACTGTTGTACTTAGTGGTAAGTTTAGCAAGAAATTGTTACTATTAATATCCGTTTTATTAGCTAGCTATTTACTTTTAGTTCCAGGTGCACCAAAAGTAATAGCTACATGGATAAATCTGTTCACTTCAATCCTTACCAGCTTCAATGAAACAGTGAGTATATCAATCTATTATAATAATTATATGGTAATAAACAATTGTATTTAAGGTACTAAACATAAATTTATCAATGCAGGAGCAGTTTTCCATCAGTGAAGGAATTGATGGTTCAGCCACTAACTATACAATCACTTACTCAGTCTCTGACTCCACCTCTGAAAGAATAATATTATGTGACTCTGTTACAATTTCAGCTTCAGTTTGTATCAGTAGAGAGTGTAACCACACATTTGATGTACCTTCAGCATGTTTTAATTCAAACAGCATTATGTTGATTACTGTGTTTGCATCGAATGTTCTTGGAGATGGGCTCTCCTCTGAGCCATTCCATTTGGAACTTAGTGAGTTAAATTTTCGTTTTGCTTAAGAGCCAGCGATACATTATCATGCAATATTGTTTACAGATGAAACTATTATCCATAATCAAGATTTAGATGTTGACACCACTGACACACCTGGTCCATTGATCACTCTAAGATTTTATTTAATTGTGGGCGGGAGTTCTGTTGCTGTAATATTTTTTCTTTTGCTAGTTATCACGATATTGGCTGGTTTTCTCAAGAAAATTCACAAGTCTTTTCAAAGGTCAAGGTAAATGATAATAATTATTATTATTATACATATAATAATATTATGACCATGTGCATGCATGATATGGTGTATGTATAGTTCAACAAGACCCAGGAGTAATCCTGAACTAGATACAACAATACACGTACACGTATCTTCTGAACGTGTTAACATAAGACTTAGTGATGATTCACGAAAAGTAAGTGGATATGGCATGCACATGTCAAAGCATGCAGAGGAATGTTACTAATCTGATAATCATTCATTTTAGGATTCAGTTGGTGCTTACGCTGACTTGGTTCAGAATCAACCTGAAGAAGAAGAGGTAACCATGCCTATACTCTCTCATGATGTTGAATTGTGTACACAGCTATTATTATCGCATGTACTACCCATTGCTGATTTCATGTACTTGATGAGTATCGTTATAACTTAGTATGTTCATAATACAGGCAACTGACAACTGTGAAATCATTGACATCATCTATGAGAACAATCATCACAAAATCGGTACTAATTAATGCATATACTTAGTCTATTATGCCACACATGTGGCTAGTAATAGCGGTGATCATGATGTGTATGTTAATTGATGTAATAATATTATAGATAAAACCTTGAATTTGGATACCCTGTTGATACAAATCCGTCATGAAGTCGCTCCCAAGTGGTATCAATTTGGTCTAGCCGTTGGTATTAATAAAGAGACTCTCGATGAGTTTTCTAACTTTACTCCTGAGGAGTGCATTGTTGAAGTATCAGACCTTTGGCTTCGGACCAGTGTGACTACTCTAACTTGGAGGGATGTGGCTGATGCTCTAAAAGAGACTGGGTGTCATCGACTGGCTGAAAAGATACTAAAGGTATACAAAACAGGTAAGACAATCCATGCAGCTCTTGATCAGCCTAATAGTGTGAGCAGAGATTTATTGTTTATAGATTCCACAATAGCCCCAGTCCTAGACCTTATTACAAGCATGTTCTATATAGAGCCTAGCTGGGTATAAGGTTCATGTGTTCAAGGGTATACAAGTGTGTTTCTTATGTGTAAACCCAGGCTCAATGTCATGCATAATTAATATTAGGTATTCTACCAGCGGACCATGAAGCAGCAGAAGTTGCTGTGTCTTTTGAGCAGCTCTCCATGACATCAAATGATCAAGATGGTATGGGTGACTCGAATCAATCAGACAGATCACCTTTGCCTCCAAAGATGTATCTATAAAACTATATTATAGCTAGCTACATGTATTTGTTGATAAAATAGAGGTATATAGAACCAAGCCTGAGATATTATAACAATAATAATATAGCATTATGAAACATTTGTTACAAAAACTAGTAGCTTCCCAAGTGTATACTCCGATCCATGAATGCAACTGTATATACTGAAACAGATCTTACCTTATTATTAGCAATAATCTATGCATGGTCATCGTTCCAGCTGTTTTCTGATTTATCTCCGTAACAAGTGTGCCAGTTTACAAAATTAAAAGACACGAGATCATGGCAGTATACACATACAATGCCTCCTTTGTAAACACATCATCATGAATGTGCACTACAAGGAACAAACAGCTAACTGAAGAAAGATTCCACTTGTCCCAAAATTAATATGTTTGAGAGCTTGATTCGTTCAGCTACAATGATAACCTAGAAAGAGAAGTCTCTATTGCTTGATCATGCAAGACCAGAACATTTAATCTACACAGTGGCTGTACATGTATAAATTAATAATTATTGTCAGGCATGGCAAGAAATTAAATTATTCATGCATGCCATAGCTGTGTCCTATGCTCATTCGTAGGATTTATTGTACAACAGTCATATCCCGAGCCGCAAGGCTTGGTCTAGCGGTCTGAATGCATACATTGGGCGGAAGAAAACAAAACAAGCATGCATGCATGAGCTGTAAGTATGACCATACATGTAGCTATGCCTACCTGGTCCTTCAATTTTAGCCTTAAACCAGGCTTGACTGTTGACCTTTTCCTTATTCCAGTGCACGTATTTGATTGGCTTTATCCCCTCATCTTTGTCTCTATTTTGATCGCTATCTTTTTCTTTTGATCTTGATCTCTATCTCTCTCTCTTTTCCTTATCTCTCATTTTTGATCTCTATCTCTATCTTTTCCTTTATCTTCATTTTGATCTCTAGCTCATCTTTTTCTTTGTCTCCATCTTCACTATCATCTCTCATAGTATAAAAATTTTCTTTTCGAATTGGTCTTCCCTCAATATCATTCCATGGCATAGATTAGCTAATGGCCTGAGCACTTCCAAATCGGTCTTTCCCAATCTCTTCATTCCAAATGTACTTAATTACCTTGACGGGATCTTGACTGGAGTAACAGTTATTGTGGCAACTAGCTACCAGCGTAAATGCAAATGCAGCTGCAATGGAGAGAGAAGTCATCATAGAATTTGTACGTGTCAACCTGTCTTATTAAGATTAATGCTTAGCAACTGCGGTCTAAGATCCTTGAAGTTTATCCTTTGCAGTTGAATGAATTCAATGTGCACTATCACGGTAAAAATTAATGATGATTGGACTCAGCTGGAGTTTTATAGCTTTCCTTGTCACGGACCTCATGATCACTGTGATCATCATCATAATATTAGCTATATAGTTCTATGACTCTCACAAGAGCCACCACTGTCATGGTTGAATGGCTGGTGGTAAATCAGATAGTGTATTAAGTACAATGCTAGGAATGAGTAGATCACATGGAGGTACATAATTATTGCCATCATTGTTCAAGTGTAAGGACAGAGTTCACATGCAGGTAGTTTTAGCCAGGGTATGCACACATGGAAATCATAGGATAGCTGTAGTCTGAAATCTGACAGCTAAGAAATTAAAGGCAGTATAAATTTACGTAAGTATACTATAGCTACCGGTGTAGCAATCATGATCCGAGGTTGGATTCTTCCACGTGCACAAGAGCCAGCCTCAACTAGCTATCATGGTTGCATGAATGCTTGTACAGTGTAAATTGGATATGTATACCCATTGCAAGTACAATGCTACAGTAGGGATGAATAGATTGTGTATACGCTTGCAGGTTATCATTTTCGAAAATTTAATGTTATGTATGCAACAAGGTCACATGCAACAGTTTTCATCATAATTATAGGGTATAGTGATGGCTGTAAGTAAAAAGAAGTGCAAATTTCACGGTGTCACACACCTTAATCCTTCCATTGATTATTTTATAGGGCCCGGGTGCTCTTATAATAATTATTATTCCTATTTTGCCGACATCGTGCGTCAACCATTATATTAATAGTTATTACCAGCTGCTACACATGTCTTATGAATACTGTACAAAATTTGCCGTAGTGCATGTAGTATGTTAAGACGAAGTGGCATATAATAAACAGGAATATGGCAAGAAATGAAATAGTATATTAAATTTTGAAAGCTATACCATTGGCTATAGTTAAACTGCTGCGTATTATTATTAAGCTGCAATATTCAGGTAGGCTGCATTAGAATTTTTATTCAAAAGCAATAGCCACTGATGCATTGCTTATTCCCCCAACAGCAACCTAGTGGCCAACTACGTTTGCAGAGCTTGAAGGCACAATTTGCAGGAGAAATTAAAGAAGTTATCATGGCTATTTTAATAGTATGCACGCATGCAGAATTTGTACTAGGTACTAACCGCTTTTGAGAAAATTATTGTTTAATTTGGCCTTAATGGGGTCCTCTTGAGCTTCCTCTATGATCCCAGACTCTATTTCATAATCTCCGGTATCTTTATTGTCATCTTTTTCTTTAGTATCCCTATCTCTAGCTCTCTCTTTGTCTTTATACTCTCCATCATCCTTACTGACAATGGCATCTCTTGTGGCATAAACATCGTTTTGACGTTCTTTTTCGAATCCTGCCTCCTTGTTCCATTGATCCATGACATCCTCCTGAGCACGTTGATATTTTCCCATGATGTCCTCCTGAGCGCGTTGATATTTTCCAACATCCTCCTGAGCATGAGCAAGTTGATCTCTTCCCATATTCTCATTCCAAAAGTATCTGGCAGCCTTGACAAAGTCTTGGTTTATGAATTTCTCTTTGCGCATTGGGTAAGCAGTTGCAGTGCCAACTACCAGCATAAATGCACAGCATAATATTATTGCAATAGAATTCGAAGCCATGATTATAGTTCTTGGTTCAGGCGAGTAGATCCAGGAATTATCTGCATGCATGCTGATCCTATCCATTCCTGCTTTTATACTTAGTCTAACTGTTGTGCTTGCATTAAAAGGAATAATCAGCTCAGAGTCTATGCCGGTCACAACTGAAGACATACACCATTGTCATCATCAAAACTCAAGGGCGGAGAACAGGTAACAAAAGTGGGGGGGGGGGGGGGGGGGGCTCAGATCTTTGACTGTGACAACAGTTAGGCTGTGGGCATATGCCCACAGCCCACCTAGGGGGGTCTGGGGGCATGCTCCCCCAGAAAATTTTGGAAATTTCGACTCTCTGAGAGCGTTTCTGATGCATTCTGGCAGTAGTTTTTTGGCTGATTTAGTAGCAATTTTTACTTGAGCACTGTCGCAAACATCTAGAATTATGACAGAACTATAATATGTTGCTGTACTTTTGTAGTATGGGCTTGTGATAAAATGGGGGGGCTCAGCCCCCCTTGTTTCCCAAGTGGGGGGGCTGAAGCCCCCCTGCCCCCACCCCCCCATTTCTCCGCCCCTGATTCTATAATTGCAAACTTGATACCCACTACCATACAGGCACAATAGCTAATAATAGCTAATAGTAATAGCTATTAATAGGTTACATGCAGGTATTTTAATTCAATGCCGGCTCGTATTATTACAGTACGTCTGGGTACTGGTGTGCTGCAGCTGGGTTCTTAGCATGATAATAATTATCATCAGTTAAATTTCTGCAAGAACCACCATGTACAGTCAAGAATGAACTCTGCTTACCAAATCTGATAGCCACATTTTATACACAATATACCAGGGGTAGGTAATTAGCATGAATTGATAATTACTGTACCGGTACATAATAATTGTTGCTACCATTCTTCAAGTGTAAGTACTCTTAGTGGCATGGTAAGTGCACCCTAAACAGAAAAAAATCGGCATATGGAAAAATGTTTAATTCCCTCCAATCTCTTAGCATCATGGCATTCATGTATGCGAGCCCACACCCCTTTAATGCAAAGAGTGATATAATAATATTATTATTACCAGTAATTTGCTCACTAACTGTTCAAACAAAGGCTTGTGGACATGGCAGTTCTAAACACAGTGCTACAGCTAACTTAACGATTGCACTCTGTGGTGATTGAGCAAGGGAATGGTCATTAGATTAGTCAATTATTAAAGTTTGCTTGTAGTTCCAGGTGCTTCAGAAAATAACAGCTAGCTATAGCTATAGATGGATGGATCAGTTTACTTCGATCCTTACCAGCTTCAATGATTCTGAAACAGTAGGTAGCTAGATCTATTGCATGGTATTGCTAGTATTATCAGAATTCATGTCAATGCATGTAGGAGCAGTCTTTCATCAGTGATAGATTGGATGGCTCGGCCACTAACTATTACCGGTATACACAATCACATAGCTACTCAGCCTCTGACTCCACCTCTGGAAGATCATGTGACTCTGTGTTACAATTCCAGCATCAGCATGCACTCAACAGATATGTGCACACACACACTGAAAATAGATCAATCTTCACCTTGCCTATTCTCAAGTGGTGGTGTATCTTGACTGCTACAATTTTGATTGTATTTGCCACTAATGTACCCGGTATTAGGAAAACTGGTCCAGTGTCAGATCCAGTTGTTCTTGTAGCTACTCCCTAAATGTGATGGTACCGGTAATACAGAATGCATTACTTTCATCTTCACGTAACCATGACAACAGTGGAGTGGCCATGATCTTGACTGCTACAATTTTGATTGTAATTTTGATTATGGTGAGCGCTATTTCAGTTTTTCTGATCATTGCATGATTATGGTGATCATCTTGCTCAGAAGAAATTTGCAAATTAAGAAGGAACTCAGAATTCCGAATATGAGGAGATTGATATTTCAGTACCTGCATCACAATAATTATTTAAGCCACGCCCACTTATTAACCGGTAAGGTCGAAGTTCAAATTGTCACAGGGGTTGCTACTTAGTTCGGCTAACTATGCCTGAACAGAGACATAACAGCAGGAATGAAATTAACGTGTGCTAGATGTGCACTTTTTAATAGCTAGTGTCATAAAATCCATGGCTTTGTTAGCTGAGCTTGAGTTTGCTACAACTTGTGACGACCATTTCCATTTCCATCCACGTGCTCACTAGCGCATGCGCATAATTATCGCGGTAAAGATCGTCAACGTAGTTTATGCATTCTTGCGGGAACGGTCAGATTCCGTGACTTGTTTATGGCATAGGGCAAGGAAATAATAATAATCTATGTTTTAATATGACAATCACGCATAGATTGTGACGAGAGTAAAACTTTAAAGGATGCCTACTCGGAGTCTAGCCGAGCTCGAGGAGGAGCTGTTTAGTGCCTGTGAAGCTGGTGATGTTGATAGAGTACACAGCGGTATTGCTGCTGGAGTGGATCCAAAAAGGGCAATCAGCAAGGACCTTCGAAAGGAATTACTTTTTCATACAGCATGCAGGTACATCTATTTGTATATAATACTAGAGTCAACATGATAATTATACTTATGACCCACTAATTGTCCCACACCCCCCACTACCCTTATTTGGGGCGCCATTTGTCCCACATTTAGTCTGTGAAACAACTTACCTCATAGATTGCTGTTCTCCTATCTTTCAGTATTGCTATCAGTATTTTGCATGCATTTTCAATATTTTACAGGCTCCATAATATTATGTGATATAGTATGTACTAAATCTCCCAGTTTTCGAATTCAATATTCTTCAGTATTATGGTCAGAATTACAATGTCATGTAATTCAGTAAAAAAAATACAATTCACCGTATACTTGGAGGGACCAATAGACAATTGTACGTACACCGGTACTAAGGTGTATATAAAGTTGGCAAGCATCCAACAGTGTCGAGCTGGGTTGGCTAAAAGACTGGAGCTCGTGGAGTGATGGTCATGGGTTCATTGAATCAAATCTCACTTGGTCTTTGAATTTTTATTCTTCCCACTTTCTCTAAGTTTATGGCAGGCTAGTTGCTGGTACTTGAAGTGCAGTACCAATACTGGTACTGTAGACACAGCCTTACAATAATGAGTGGATACGACAAGATTCGGTCACTGGAATGGCTCGCAATGTAACTTTCTTTGATTGTGGAGTGTGGCTATATTAAAGATCATAACCATTCTTGCACTGATCTCAGGTAGATCCAGTACTCCATCAGTGTTAATATTATTGTTGATAAAATATTTGTTATGATGCATGCCAGTAATTTTCATCAGGGAAAGGGGGCTAAAATATTCCCGAAGAAAACAGCCAATCATTCTACAAAATATTATAGTAGATTGGAAACATATTTATGAGGAGTGTGTATGCATGTGCATGCATGATGTATGCATATAATATTATTATTATGTGGTGGCCGACTATATTATATTGTGACGGGATTATAGTTTTGTAGCTCTGAATCACTCATTATTATTTTTTTTATTATCATCATGCAGGTGTGGCCACCTAGAGGTGGTGAAGTATCTCATAGAGGCACAGGGATTTTCTACTGGATGCACTGATTACCGGAAGCGAACTCCACTTCATTATGCTTGTTTGTGAGTAATTGTTTGCTGATCTTACATGTACATATAGCATCACCCACTTTATCCCACACATGCATGCAAGTAAGGGATAAATTTTGTCTCTCTAATCAAGCGGCTCATAAGCATATTAAGGAATTCATCAAAATGTCGAAAAAGTGGCTCCATATAATGCAATGAATCTTTGGCAAGGCCCTTTCCAACACTGCATTTTACTGGCCACAACATGCCAGTGATGCTCTACCAATTATGCTACCAAGTTTCTTAATGGTCACATACAGCTAGTGTCACTCGTATTTTTATGTAGTGTGATACCCTAGATTCCTACACACATATCCATTGTCAGGTTTGACTGTGTTGAGATTGTAACGTATCTCATAGAGGTACGTGGATGTTCTGCTGGATGCACTGATGATAGTGGGCAAACTCCACTTTATCTTGCTTGTCGGTGAGTTCTTACTCTCTAGTGAATAATATTATGCTCATCATGTATGTGTATAGGTCAAAATTATTAAGTCAGTACTTTTAGCTAGTGTGGTTACTTGAGCTTTTACTGGCGTATCATTTAGGGTACATGTAGTTGCTAATGACTGTAAATAATGTCATGTAGGTGTGGCCACTGCAGCATGCATACTTTACATTGTATCAAAACTATCTAGAGCTCTGTATCTGGGTGTTAAAATCAATTATTATCTGTCTCTGATTGAGAATCTATTGCATGCCAGTGCAGACCAGTACACACGTATTCATCCAACACTTTTATTGTTGGATCAATTTAGTGTTTTTGCGGGAAGAAACCCACTCAGTCTCTGTGTGCAGTGATTTTCTTATTGATAATCATTAATTTTGTGTATGCATAGACTTTAAATACTACATGGATATTTTACATGATTTATGATGATTTTTTGGTACAAACAAAGTGTGTAAATTGTACAGTGTCATGCATTGATTCAGAAGTATCCTGTAATATTAATATATATCCCTGGCGTACCTATTATTATGATGATCAAATCAGTTATTCACTAGGTTAGCTATGATATAACACACAAAAGGCATGCAGTATCTATATATAGAATGTATGACATGGTAGCGTTTAACATGGATTTGGTGTCATAGTCAACCATGCACATGGCATGCACATGGTTACCGTAGCATCAGTATAGGGTACATGTGAATTGACAAAACCATATTGCATTATTATGAGTTATGTTGCACTGGGGTTTTGCACACGAATGACATAATAGTGATTGTTGTTTTGCACACAGACTGTAGTTTTGCACACGCACCTTTTATCAGTTGTGCACATCGCATAATAATTATTATAGGCATAGTGATTTATAAAATATTCAGTCAGTAGTATATACCAGTATTGTTATTGTTGCCAAATTGAAAGCTATTCGTACTTTTAGTAAGTTATTGATAGCTTACAAGCAGTGAATGAATGACCTGAAAATTTAGTATAATTAATTTTTATTCAAGATGCAGTAATTATAATCACTCAGTGATCGAAGTGCTAGCCTTTTGAAATAGAGCAGGCTATGGCAGCAGCAGTTATTACAGTGATTTCAATGTTAACTATGTATTATTGTATAAGTTTGACGTCTGCTAATAATAATTTATTACACTGTGGTAGCTATCTCTGTCATGAGGGAATCTTAATCTTTTCTTGTCGTGTCGATGGTGGTATAACAACTGTATGGAAAGGAAGCATTTTCAACTGCCCAGGTAATCAAAATGAGATCACTTTGCGTCATTCAGAGTTTGATAATGGAGTCGCAGAGGCAACCGGGTCTTGTAATGATGGTAACATTGTCGCCTATAACATTGATGTCACTAACGGCATCTATAGCTCTCAACTCAACGTTACAGTTAGTCCAGAAATGCACAATGAAACTGTAGAGTGTATCCAGTATCATAGAGTTAGTTCAACTTCTGTTTCAGTAGGGACCTATACTTTGATCCTGAATGCAACAGGTATTTACTAATTATTATTAAGCATAAAGTAGGTATAGTACTGTTATTAAACAACATGCAGAGCCTCCTGACGATATTCATGTTTCTGACATCAATCCAAACCAGCTCACTATTAGGTGGAGTCCAACATCACCGACAAGTAAATGTCCACTTGCTACTTATGACATAGCAACCACTAATTGTGGAGAGTGCCCCAACACTACCTCTGACACGTTTATCAGATGCACAAATCTGATAATCGATGAACGAATTTGCTCAATAGTTGTTCAAACAAAGGCTTGTGGACATGACAGTTCTGAACACAGTGCTACTGCTAACTTAACTGTTGTACTTAGTGGTAAGTTTAGCAAGAAAATCGTTACTATTAATATATGATCCATTTTATTAGCTAGCTATTTACTTGTAGTTCCAGGTGCACCAAAAGTAATAGCTACATGGATAAATCTGTTTACTTCAATCCTTACCAGCTTCAATGAAATAGTGAGTATATCAATCTATCATAATAATAATAATATGGTAATAAACAAGGTACTAAACATAAATTTACCAATGCAGGAGCAGTTTTCCATCAGTGAAGGAATTGACGGTTCAGCTACTAACTACACAATCATTTACTCAGTCTCTGACTCCACCTCTGAAAGAATAATATTATGTGACTCTGTTACAATTTCAGCTTCAGCTTGTATCAGTAGAGAGTGTAACCACATATTTGATGTACCTTCAGCATGCTTTAATTCAAACAGCATTATGTTGATTACTGTGTTTGCATCGAATGTTCTTGGAGATGGGCTCTCCTCTGAACCATTCCATTTGAAACTTAGTGAGTTAAACTTTCATTTTGCTTAAGAGCCAGCAATGCATTGTCATGCAATATTGTTTACAGATGAAACTATTATCCATATTCAAGATTTAGATGTTGACACTACTGACACACCTGGTCCATTGATCACTCTAAGACTTTATTCAATTGTGGGTGGGAGTTCTGTTGCTGTAATATTTTTTCTTTTGCTAGTTATCACGATACTGGCTGGTTTTCTCAAGAAAATTCACATGTCTTTTCAAAGATCGAGGTAAATGATAATTATTATTATTATGCATATAATAATAATATTATTATGACCATGTGCATGCATGATATGGTGTATGTATAGTTCAACAAGACCCAGGAGTAATCCTGAACTAGATACAACAATACACGTACATGTATCTTCTGAACGTGTTAACATAAGACTTAGTGATGATTCAGGAAAAGTAAGTGGATATGGCATGCACATATCAAAGCATGCAGAGGAATGTTACTAATCTGATAATCATTCATTTTAGGATTCAGTTGGTGCTTACGCTGACTTGGTTCTGAATCAATCTGAAGAAGATGAGGTAACTCTGCCTATACTCTCTCATGATGTTGAATTTTGTACACAGCTATTATTATCACATGTATACTACCCATTGGCGATGCTGATTTCATATACTTGATGAGTATCGTTATAACTTAGTATGTTTATAATATAGGCAACTGACAACTGTGAAGTCATTGACATCATCTATGAGAATAATCATCACAAAATTGGTACTAATAATTAATGCGTGCATGTATACTTAGTCTATTATGCCACACATGTGGCTAGTAATAGCGGTGATCATGATGTGTATGTTAGCTAATTGATGTATAGATAAAACCTTGAATTTGGATACCCTGTTGATACAAATCCGTCATGAAGTTGCTCCCAAGTGGTATCAATTTGGTCTAGCCGTTGGTATTAACAAAGAGACTCTCGATGAGTTTTCTAACTTTACTCCTGAGGAGTGCATTGTTGAAATATCAGACCTCTGGCTAAGGACCAGTGTGACTACTTTAACTTGGAGGGATGTGGCTGATGCTCTGAAAGTGACTGGGTGTCACCGACTTGCTGAAAAGATACTAAAGGTATACAAAACAGGTAAGATAATCCATGCAGCTCGTGATCAGTCTAGTGGTGTGAGCAGATATTTATTGTTCATAGATTCCATAATAGCCCCATTCCTAGACCTTATTATAAGCATGCTCTACCGGTACAGGGCCTAGCTGGGTATGAGGTTCATGAGCTCAAGGATACAAGTGTTTCTTAATACTGTAAACCTCAATATCATGCATAATTAATAGGTATTCTACCAGCAGACCAGGAAGCAGCAGAGGCTGCTGTGTCTTTGGAGCAGCTCTCCATGACATCAAATGATCAAGATGGCACAAGTGACTCGAATCAATCAGACAGATCACCTTTGCCTCCAAAGATGCATCTATGAGACTATAATAATATTGTTATAGCTAGCTATATGACAAAGTGTAGAGGTAGAACCAAGCCTGAGATATTATAACAATAGTATTTTGAAACCTATTCGTTATGAAAACTAGAAGCTTCCCAAGTGTATAGCTACTCTGATCCATGAATGTATCTGCATCAGATCTTACCTTATAATCTATGCATAGGCTTCGTTCCAGCTGTTTTCTGACTTATCTCCGTAACAAGTGTGCCAGTTTACAAAATTAAAAGACACGAGATCATGGCAGTATACACATACAATGCCTCCTTTGTAAACACATCATCATGTGCACTACAAGGAACAAACAGCTAACTGATTCAGAAGAAAGATTCCACTTGTCCCAAAATTAATATGTTTTAGAGCTTGATTCCTTCAGCTTCAATGATAACCTAGAATTAAAGAGAAGTCTCTATATTGCTCGATCATGCAAGACCAGAACATTTAATCTATACAGTGGCTGTACATGTATAAATTATAATAATTTTAGTCAGGCATGGCAAGAAATTAAATTATTCATGCATGCCATAGCTGTGTCCTATGCTCATTCGTAGGATTTATTGTACAACAGTCATACCCCGAGCTGCAAGGCTTGGTCTAGCGGTCTGAATGCATACATTGGGTGGAAGAAAAAAACAAGCATGCATGCATGAACTGTAAGTATGACAATTATTATAACCATACATGTAGCTATACCTACCTGGTCCTTCAAGTTTAGCCTTAAACCAGGCTTCATTGTTCACCTTTTCCTTATTCCAGTGCACGTATTTGATTGGCTTGATCCCTTATCTTTGTCTCTATTTTGATCGCTATCTTTTTCTTTATCTCCATTTTGATCTCTAGATCTATCTCTCTCTTTCCTTATCTCCATTTTGATCTCTATCTCTATCTTTTCCTTTATCTTCATTTTGATCTCTAGCTCCATCTTTTTCTTTGTCTCCATCTTCACTATCATCTCTCATAGCATAAAAATTTTCTTTTCGAATTGGTCTTCCTCAATATCATTCCATGGCATAAATTAGCTAATGGCCTGAGCACTTCCAAATCGATCTTTCCCAATCTCTTCATTCCAAATGAACTTAATTACCTTGACGGAATCTTGATTCAACATCAGCTTCTCCTCATTGAGAACTGGAGTAGCTGTTATTGTGGCAACTACCAGTGTAAATGCAAATGCAGCTGCAATGAAGAGAGAAGTCATCATAGAATTTGTACATGTCAAACTGTCTTCTTATTAAGATTAATGCTTAGCATGCAACTGCGGTCTAAGATCCTTGAAGTTTATCCTTTGCAGTTGAATGAATTCGATGTGCACTATCACGGTAAAAATTAATGATGATTGGACTCAGCTGCAATTTTATAGTTTTCCTTGTCAAGGACCTCATGATCACTGTGATCATCACTGTGATCATCATCATAATATTATAGTTCTATGACTCTCACAAGAGCCACCACTGTCACTGTTGAATGGCTGGTGGTAAATCAGATAGTGTATTAAGTACAATGCTAGGAATGAGTAGGTCACATGGAGGTACATAATTATTGCCATCATTGTTCAAGTGTAAGGACAGAGTTCACATACAGGTACTTTTAGCTAGGGCATGCACACGTGGAAATCATAGGATAGCTGTAGTCTGAAATCTGACAGCTAAGAAGCAGTATAAATTTACGTAAGTATACTATTATAGCTACCTGTGTAGCAATCATGATCCGAGGTTGGATTCTTCCACGTGCACAAGAGCCAGCCTCAACTAGCTATCATGGTTGCATGAATGCTTGTACAGTGTAAATTGGATGTGTATACCCATTGCAAGTACAATGCTACAGTAGGGATGAATAGATTGTGTATACACTTGCAGGTACATTATTGCTATCATTATTCAAAAATTTAACGGTATACGTATGCAACTCAAGGTCACATGCAACAGTTTTTATCATAATAGTGCAAATTATAAGGTATAGTGATGGCTGTACGTAAAAAGAAGTGCAAATTTCACGGTGTCACACATCTTAATCCTTCCATTGGTACAACTACTCCTATTAATTTTATCTGGCGTGCTCTTATTCCTATCTTGCCAACATCATGCACCAACCATTGTAATACTAATCTGCATAGCAAGTATGCTCGTTTTTGTTTACCCAACCAAGAACCTCAAGATCTTAACCATTGTAATAGTTATTATATGTATACCAGCTGCTATACATGTCTTATGAATACTGTACAAAATTTGCCGTAGTGAAGTGACATAATAATATCATCATAACAGGAATATGGCAAGAAATGAAATAGGATATTAAATTTTGAAAGCTACTACCATTGGCTATAGTTAAACTGCTGTGTATTATCATTAAGCTGCAATATTCAGGTAGGCTGCATTAGAATTTTTGTTCAAAAGCAATAGCCATTGATGCATTTCTTATTCCCCCAACAGCAACCTAGTGGCCAACTACGTTTGCAAAGCTTGAAGGCACAATCTGCAGGAGAAATTAAAGAAGTTATCATGGCTATTTTAATAGTATGCACGCATGCAGAATTTGTACTAGGTACTAACCGCTTTTGAGAAAATTATTGTTTAATTTGGCCTTAATGGGGTCCTCTTGAGCTTCCTCTATGATCCCAGACTCTATTTCATAATCTCCGGTATCTTTATTGTCATCTTTTTCTTTAGTATCCCTATCTCTAGCTCTCTCTTTGTCTTTATACTCTCCATCATCCTTACTGACAATGGCATCTCTTGTGGCATAAACATCGTTTTGACGTTCTTTTTCGAATCCTGCCTCCTTGTTCCATTGATCCATGACATCCTCCTGAGCACGTTGATATTTTCCCATGATGTCCTCCTGAGCGCGTTGATATTTTCCAACATCCTCCTGAGCATGAGCAAGTTGATCTCTTCCCATATTCTCATTCCAAAAGTATCTGGCAGCCTTGACAAAGTCTTGGTTTGTGAATTTCTCCTTGCGCATTGGGTAAGCAGTTGCAGTGCCAACTACCAGCATAAATGCACAGCATAATATTGCAATAGAATTCGAAGCCATGATTATAGTTCTTGGTTCAGGCGAGTAGATCCAGGAATTATCTGCATGCATGCTGATCCTATCCATTCCTGCTTTTATACTTAGTCTAACTGTTGTGCTTGCATTAAAAGGAATAATCAGCTCAGAGTCTATGCCGGTCACAACTGAAGACATACACCATTGTCATCATCAAAACTGTATCTATAATTGCAAACTTGATACCCACTACCATACAGGCACAATAGCTAATAGTAATAGCTATTAATAGGTTACATGCAGGTAGTTTAATTCAATGCCGGCTCGTATTATTACAGTACGTGTGGGTACTGGTACGGTGTGCTGCAGCTGGGTTCTTAGCATGATAATAATTATCATCAGTTAAATTTCTGCAAGAACCACCATTTATAGTCAAGAATGAACTCTGCTTACCAAATCTGATAGCCACATTTTATACACAATATACCAGGGGTAGGCTAGGTAATTAGCATGAATTAATAATTACTGTACCGGTACATAATAATAATTGTTGCTACCATTCTTCAAGTGTAAGTACTCTTAGTGGCATGGTAAGTGCACCCTAAACAGAAAAAATCGGCATAGGGAAAAACGTTTAATTCCCTCTGATCTCTTAGCGTCATGGCAGTCATGTATGCGAGCCACACCCCTTTAATGCAAAGAGTGGTAGAATATTATTATTATACCAGTAGTTTGCTCACTAACTGTTCAAACAAAGGCTTGTGGACATGGCAGTTCTAAACACAGTGCTACAGCTAATTTAACGATTGCACTCTGTGGTGATTGAGCAAGGGAATGGTCATTAGATTAGTCAGTTATTAATGTTTGCTTGTAGTTCCAGGTGCTTCAGAAGTAACAGATGGATGGATCAGTTTACTTCGATCCTTACCAGCTTCAATGAAACAGTAGGTAGCTAGATCTATTGCATGGTATTACTAGTATTATCAGAATTCATGTCAATGCATGTAGGAGCAGTCTTTCATCAGTGACAGATTGGATGGCTCTGCCGCTAACTACACAATCACATACTCAGTCTCTGACTCCACCTCTGGAAGATCATGTGACTCTGTGTTACAATTCCAGCATCAGCGTGCACTCAACAGATATGTGCACACACGCTGAAAATAGATCAATTGTCACCTTGCCTATTCTCATGTGGTGGTGTATCTTGACTGCTACAATTTTGATTGTATTTGCCACTAATGTACCAGGAAAACTGGTCCAGTGTCAGATCCAGTTGTTCTTGTACTCCCTAAATGTGATGGTAGCTACCGGTAATATTTATACCTAATTCGGGGTGAGCCATATTATTCCAGTGAGATGAAGCTAAAATTGAGATTTTTGCGGCAATCGATCATCAAGCATCATAATCTAAGATAATAATATCTCAATTGCTGGGGAAGTCATGCTGGATTGCCGATATGCTGAGTCATCGTCTATATCTCAGCTACGTTCACTTCTCTCCCACAGCTGTCAGGCATTGAGAAACATAGAAATAATGGCCATTACTCATCGTAGTTTCCTGGTGTTTCTCTTTTTTTTTTTTTTTTTTTTCAAGGCCACCTGAACACTAAGCAGAAAAAAAAATTGTCCAAAAACCACCATATAATCGAGCTGGGTGCATAGTGGAACCATACAATGCATGCAGGCAGCCCAAATTTCAATTTTGTCAAAGAGTTGGTAATGGTCGTCACATTTATGTGCGCGCGTGGCCCCGCCCCTCACGTAGCGCGTGGGCGGAAAACATTGCAAACCCATGGCTTCCTATACAAACATATGGGGAAACTTCAAAGGGCCGTAACTTTGATTCTAAGGTGTGAATCAAAATTCCCCAAGGTCAAATCTCTAATTTCGACCCATTCTGCGTGCCCATGTAAAAATTATCTCCGCAAGTACTCCCCAACCCCCCAAACATTAATTAATTATATAAATTCTTTTTTTTCAAGGCGACCTGAACACTAAGCAGAAAAAAAAAATTGTCCAAAAACCACCATATAATCGAGCTGGGTGCATAGTGGAACCATACAATGCTAGCAGGCAGCCTAAATATCAATTTTGTCAAAAAGTTGGTAAAGGTCGTCACGTTTATGTGCGCGCGTGGCCCCGCCCCTCACGTAGCGCGTGGGCGGAAACATTGCAAACGCATGGCTTCCCTGTACAAACATATGGGGAAACTTCAAAGGGCCGTAACTTTGATTTTAAGGCGTGAATCAAAATTCCTGAAGGTCAAATCTCTGCATTCGATCCATTCTGCGCGCCGGTGCAAAAATTGTGTCCCCAAGTGCTCCCAGTTCCCCCCTGAATTAATTAATTAAAAATCTTTTTTTTTTTTCAAGGAGACCACACACTAAGCAGAAAAAAATTGTCCGAAAACCACCACATATAGTTGAGCTGGATGCATAGTAGAGCCATGTAATGCAAGCAGGCAGCCTATACAGCAAATTTAAGCAAATCGGGTAAAGGTCGTCACGTTGATGTGCGCACGTGGGGTGAAAACATTGCAAATGCATGGCTATTGAGGTGGATGCTTAGTAAAAGGCATACAATTAGACAGCCTATACTCTAATTATTATCCAAGTTGGTAAACTCATCACGTTTGTGTGCACATGGCTCTGCCCCTTACGTATCCAGTGGGCAGAAAACATTGCAAATGCACAGCTTCTCTACACAAACATAAGAGAAAACTTTGAAAGGCCGTAACTATATAATAATTGTAACACTGTAAAAGTGGCATTTCCTCATCTGCAGGTAGGTAGGTAAGTAAACTTAGTGTGTGAGCAGCATGTATAGAACGTGCATGTATTAAGTAACGTTCACATGCTATAGTATACATCCCCAGTCTTAATGCTACAGTAGGTAGTGACCCTTTACCATTCACATTTCCAAGTGTTGACATGATACGAGCATAATGATGAAGTGCTTAGTGAAAAATTAGAATTCGAGTCAATATAAAACTGTAATACTAAGGAGTGAAATAATACTGAGGTGTACCGTAAATTGCAAATATTTCTTTGTTAAAGACAGCCTGGCTTGTGCAAAAATTGAATGCACAAAAATACACCTGGCAATATTAACGAGAATGCAGTACAAAGTCTATTCGAAAATTATTTAACACGAAAAGTATCACATGAAATAATATTATTTCAGGTACGAAATATTCGCAATTTATGGTATCACAGAATTGTGTGGTGGGACTGTACGTTGTCCACGATGCAAGAGCAAGATCCACCCATTGAGAAAAGCTGGAGGTGCAGTATTGGAATGGCTTCTGGATGTCACGAAGGGTCTGAGACTATCGAGTATGATCCAGTTGATAACTATGTAGCAAGATAGTGGTAGTGATACAATGTTCACATGAACAATGTCAAAGTGAGCACCTGTGCTGCAGAATGGAGTGCACAAATAATAAACACGGAGGTGATCAGCATAGGAATGATGGAGAACAGTGAAAAGGGAACCACACCCCTAAACATACATCACAATTCAAGTGTGACAGATATAGAAATGCAATCCAAGAGTACGTACATGATCAATTTTGTCTGAGCAGTTTAAGTTGGAAATAATTGTGACAGCACTCAATCTAGCTCAGCTAGAGAGTGGTACTCCATCCTACAGTATGGTTATATATACATGAGGGAGAGTACTAGTCACGTGTTTGTAGCTTGCAATTGGGATTGCTAGTAGGAACTATATAGACAATGGTTTTGGATAGCACCCTTCATATAGAGTATTCATTATCCCTGGTGCTCCAGTTAGAACTTGCTATGATAGAGTCTGCCTACAAATCAGTGCATGCATTTCACTCCTTTTGGAGCTCATCCGTATGACATATGATGAGGATACAACAAAGAGATTAGTTGGTATCACTCCACCGGAAGGAATTTCGGAATGTCGAGTTGTCACTAAGATAGCCATGTATGTTGCATGCATTCAGTTTCAATCCCAGGATGTGTGTCTGTATGCACACTATAATATTATACTTAATGCCTATTTATTTACAACACTGCTGATAATCCATAAGTAGCATTAGGGATCTATATGTTTACAGCAGTATTCAGATATATACAACAATTTCAGCAGCACGGTTGATAAACTTTAACAAGGTGAACATGCACATAGTATTGTAGGCAGGCTTGAGTGCAACCACAGAGCAAGTGTGATATATATTATATACATACCATCAGGGTGTCTCAGTAGTGTAGCCTTGGTAATATATACAGCAATATCACATTTAATTTTACAATACAACATTATGAACACGCCTATGTACTTGTATGGGAATGGTTGGCTGCCAGCCTCAATCTAGTTGTACCAACTAGAGAGGGTACTCAATCATTGTGGTTTGGTGCACATGTAACTTGTATGCTTGTTTATGAGTATACTGTAAGCAGGTGATACAGTGTGCACAATATTGAGCCACATTAATGAGAGTACTGGGCAGCCAAAGTCAGTGGTGCTATTGTAGATACCACATGAAGGAGAAAATCTGGGTGCATGCCGCTCTTGATCTTCAGAGCAGCGTGATCTGCATGGCTGACAGAGTACATGTCAAATACACACACAGTACATTATAGTACAATGTGGACTCAAAGTGTGCAAAGAGGATGCGATATTAGTTAAGGTACATGTACATGTGAAATGTACACCTACATGTATAGGAACTTACAGATGTAACTGCATGTGATAAACATGGGTTGGTCAAGTGTTGGCAATATGCTGAGTTCCCAATATCAGGTGAGAGAGGGGAGCCACTCACATCTAGGTACATGGCACCCACAAAGCAGTGTGTGTGCATGCATGGTGGCAATTGCCATAACTGTCTGCACCTAAAGTAACAGGTGGGTAATGCTTAGTCATCCAAGACTTTACCAAATGGGATGGGTAGATGCTGGAGGACAGAGGATGACAAAGGCACTAGTGCTGTGAAGTGACTGTGTGCAAAAAACAGTGCTAGTGGCAAGTGTGGTAGTGTTGTAACATCACCTGACATGAGCAAGGCTCTACGTGCACTACTGCACCACTGTAGGTGTTGTCTTGTACCTGAAGCAAATGCAAGAAATTTCTGAGCAAACACATGAACATCGTCAATATCTGCTAGCATAAGAGTCTTCATACAGTCCTCACTAGTGGTGTAGAAATACACATATGTAAATATTGGCCTGTCAAGGAGAAGTGATAATGGAAACAAGTGGAAGTCACTTCCCCAGGATCCAATACGTAATGCATCAACGATGAGGGTGTTGGCTTTACGCACATGATTTCCGTAGGGGTCCGTAGGGAATGCATGTTGCAGGGCTTGAATCAGAACATCCCTGTATTTGACAGCTGCATATGCAATCAATAATCTGAAAATCTTTGAAAGGCACTCACTACCACACACAACTCTAGAGAGGGCATGGTACATGCAATCCCCATCCCCTGTTGTCAACACAGGCTTGTATCTTTGTAACATTAGTGGGTGACATTGAATGCCAACAGACACAGCTGTGGGTAAAGCTGGCAGATTGGTAGCATAGACTGGAGGTAGTGCATTAACAGCTTGTGCAATGACTTCAAAAGCCTCATGCATACCATTCAAAGAGTCAATAACCTCCTGTATGGAATTTAATGAAAGTGTAGTAGTGAGCACACTCAGTGGAGAGGCACCAAGTAACTGCTGCACTCTTTGCAGCAAATGAATACAGGCACTATTTATGTTACTATGAACAGATGGCTCATCTGTACAAGGGGAATTACTGAAAGTGCTAAGCTTAAGCACTTTACTAGGGGGTTGTCCACTGCTATCCAAACAGGCCATGATAATGCTTAGCTATCTAGCCTTGTGATAGCATTGACTTCACCTTGAAAATGGCGATACTGAGTCCTGACAGTACTAGAAAATAAGCCACAGATAGATATCTGTCCACGCTCATATTGGTTTGCTAGAGAATGTATCTCCGTGGGAAAGCTCATATCCCACTCATTGATAGGCTTCACATTTAAACTATGATCAAGGACACACCCAATATGCTGGTTTGATGGAATAGTAGCTATTGCACCTACAATAGGGACAGAAGTATCATCGCTCTTTAGTTGATGTACCCCTCTCAGTGTACACAAATCCTACTGTACAGCTAGGTACAGCTCGCAAGTAAGCACTTGCAGGCGCCTCATCTTCGCTCATGCCACTGAGCTTGTCCACAAGAAAGGTGTGACCACCATCAACTCTACTCCACAATAGATGGCCACACCCGTAACACACAGCTAAACTCAGTGGCTTCTGATCAAAGGTACGCACGCTGCTGTGAAATTCTACGTGCGCAGGCATCTAGCAGCTCATCATCAATGTTCACCAAATTATTCATTGGAGTGACACCAATCACTTGGAAGCTCTACTATGATGGTATCATGAAACTCTGGGCATTGCCTACCATAGCCAGCTTGTCGGGTAGTCCCACGAGGACGGCCTCGCTTCCTAAAGCTCTCCCCACAACTAATACAGGCCATAGCACGAACGTTGTTCACTGCGCCACATACGCTACATAGCTTAGCACGGACAGGCATTTGGCAAGCTTGTCAACAAAATTTAACTGTGCCTACCAAACGCTAAAAATTGTAAATGATTGCTATACTTTATACTTACTTAGAACACTTGGTGAAAACGATGAAAAGTTCGACTGCACCCTCCTAACCACGATTCTTTTCAGAAACGGATAGACAAGAAGACACGAGGAACTGAGCTCCAACGTCCTACGCACGCACTTATATACAGACGCGTTCTAAATGACGCACACCGGGACTCATTAATGCCCTGCGCATGCGCTGATATGCGAGCACGTTCTAAATAACGCACACCGGGACTCATAACATTGCAAATGTGTGGCTTCCCTACACAAACATATGGGCAAACTTGAAAGTGCTGTAACTTTCACTCTAGGGTGTGAATCGAAATTCCCCAAGGTCAAATTTCTAGTTACGACCCATTCTGCATGCCCATGTAAAAATGATCTCCTCAAGTGCTCCCAACCCCCCCGTGAATTAATTTATTTTGTTTTTTTCTACTTAGTGTGTAATCTACTTAGTGTGTAACAAGGAGACCAAAACACTAAGCAGAAAAAATAAAACACCACAAAGTACTGAAGGAATGCCATAATTGAGGTTCAGTACCAGTGGCCCCTGCACCACGTCACATCCTACTAGTACTCAAAATCACCACAGCACACACAAGGCTAGGGGAAACGCACACTGAAAACAATTTTAGTTATGTTTCTGAACTCCATGTACTTTCCCACACATCCATGCATGCATAATGTAAAACTATATAGCTCAGTGTATTACGCCACCTACCTCTCAACAAAAATGGGAGAGCTACTGTTGTGGCTTATTCTTCATCCATTCAGCAAGCCTCTGGATACAATACCAGCTGCATGGTAGCCTATGCATGTACTGGCCTAGCGATTTTCTAAATAACGCACACCGGGACTCAAAACACTGTAACTGCGTGGCTTCCTATACAAACATATGGGGATACTTAAAAGGGCTGTAACTTTAATTCTAAGGCGTGAATCAAAATTCCCCAAGGTCAAATCTCTAGTTTCGACCCATTCTGCGTGCCTGTGTAAAAATTACGGCCCCAGATGCTCCCAACACCCCTGTGAATTATTTTTCTATATTTTTTTCTACTTAGTGTATAATTTCAAGCTGAACCACAACCTAAGATAAAAGAATTTTATCAAGCAGTAATTAGTTAACGGTATGTCACCATTTTCTATCATACATGTCCGCTACAATAGGTCAGGTATGTGGTAAGGCAGAAAATCTCAAGTTGCAAACATTGATTACTATAATGTCAAAATACTCTAATGCGTAACATATCTGAGAGTGACTTGGCACTTGGGGCTTGTATACGCAATCATCCCCTAGTTTAGATCCAACGTAAGGAGCACTGCCCATAGAATGTTGTTGGTGTATGTAGACTGCCTTCCCAGCATCACTGGCAGTTAAAAAAAAGATGGAAAAAAAATTGGCCCCGGGTGGGATTCGAACCAGTGCACGCATTTGACACTGGTTGGCAGACACTGAGCTTAACCATTGCACCATCTGGACAGTAGTCATTTCCTTCATACTTTAGTGGTCAGAAACTACTACGACTCGTATTTCAAAACTGAAAGTGAAAATCAAAAATCTGAGACGATTCAATTATTATTTTTGATCCACTCTACATGCTGATATAAAAATTATTGCACAATACCTTTTCCTGTGCTTCGAATGAATTATTTACATTACATTACATTACATTACATTACATTAATTACATTACATTACACGCTCACATATTCTTTTATCTTAGGTTGTAACTACTTAGTGTTTAA
The DNA here is from genome assembly GCA_963930775.1 of Cliona cf. orientalis. NCBI lineage: Eukaryota > Metazoa > Porifera > Demospongiae > Clionaida > Clionaidae > Cliona > Cliona cf. orientalis. Next base: position 4,263,032 of record OZ005691.1, on the reverse strand, counting down.
CAAGGCAACCAGAACACTAAGCAGAAAAAAAAATTATCCAAAAACCACCATATAATGGAGCTGGATACATAGTGGAACCATACAATGCAAGCAGGCAGCCTAAATTTCAATTTTGTCAAAAAGTTGGTAAAGGTCGTCACGTTTATGTGCGCGCGCGTGGCCCCGCCCCTCACGTAGCGCGTGGGCGGAAACATTGCAAACGCATGGCTTCCCTGTACAAACATATGGGTAAACTTCAAAGGGCCGTAACTTTGATTCTAAGGCGTGAATCAAAATTTTCTCATGTCAAATCTCGTGTTTTGACCCATTCTGCGTGCCGGTGTAAAAATTATCTCCCCAAGTGCTCCCAATTCCTCCAAACATTTTTCGCGCAGGAAATCTTTTTTTTTTTCTACTTAGTGCTTAGTGTTTAGTGTTTAATTTTTGTATATAATATTTCATGTCCAAGGTTACGACAAAGGATGCACAAATAGCAGATATTATGCTAACACAAATGAGCACCCTTGCTATACAAAGAACTAATAAAATAAGAGAAATGACATAACCCGTAGAGTTAATACATAGATGTAATAGTATGATATTACAGTTTAGTACACGGACTATATCTTACGTACAAAACTTATATACAGTATATAACATAAAACTTATTAAGTAAATGTATGATTACATAGTGCTTTCTTGAAGGATAGAAAAGTATGACTGGAAACAACTTTGATAAATTTAGGGATGAACCAGCTGTCAAGCTTGATGTAGCAAAACGAGAAATGGTTCGTTGTGCTGACTCTAAAAGTTTCATGTATCTCAACTATAATATGATCTCATCCAATCTAATTGAAGAGTGCGAAGTGTTGAATAAGCGAGGTTATATTCTCTTTATGAAGAATAGCCAGCAACCAGACATCAGTTGGATCGTGTTTGACAAAGCTGTTCTTCTCTCTCAAGTCAATGGAGTCATCTTTGCTCCTGAGGGGTTCAAGGAGCATCAGAAGAGTCTCTCCACTGGCACAGGTGTGGTACCACTATCTAAACTTGCTGCACTGTTCTCCAGTCTTGACCATCATATGATATGCCAGTTTCTATGTCACCTAGAGTTCTGTCACAAAATAACAGACCCTGAGATTCTCACCCTACTATGTACTAAAACAGATTGCTCTCCTTCAGATGAAAAATTTCTTTCTTTTCCTGGCCTTGTCGATCTAAATATCCCTTCCAATGTGTGCCAGCCTAACAGTCAGTTTGGCTATCACAGTGGGTGGCTTCTACAGTGTATTAATTGTGGACAATTCCTTATTTCGCACTTTCTTCAAGTTTTTCTTCTTCGATTAGCATTCAGCTTGGCTTTTGTTCCATCTGAAAAGATATCCCCAGATTCCGATAAATTTGTGCTTGAAAGAAATTGCTGCGTACGGAAATGTGGAATCTGTTGGTCAGATACATCGGGATTTGAAATCTTTGTCAAAATAGTCGATCAGAGAAGTGCCATTGTCTTAACAAGATCACGGAAACATACAGAATCCCAAACAAAACTTTCTTTTGTTCGCTCACAGATTATTAAGAAAGTTCTTGATACAAAGAAAGAACTGTGTCCAAAAGTTGCAGTTAGGGAGTCATTCCTGTGTCCTGAAGATACCATCAGCTATCCTTTAAATCTTACCAATGTGAAAATCATAACTATGAAGAGAGTAGCACAAGCTGTTGTAGAAGGTAAACTTGATGTGCTACACTGCAAAAAAGCGATAGTTGAAGTAACTACTGTAAGTAGAATTAACGTAATAAAAGTGCCGCTATTTTGCATTTAGTTAATTAAAATTAACACCTTGGTAGTCAAAGTAACATTTTTGGTTATTTTAACCTTTACCAGTTGTTTTATCATCCTAGATATGTAATTTCTCCTTTTGTATAATGTTATTATTAATAATCATAAGTCAAAATTACATTGATTAATACATTGTTAATTCTACCAGATCTATTACTAAGTATTAACTGTTAATTGTTAAAGCAACATTTTATTTCGTTACATTCTACAAAAATATTATTGGTTAAATCTACTGTACCTGTTAGAGAATTGATTAATACAAAATCGGTCAAATCAACATTATAAATCATGGATCTAATATTAAGTAGCTAGCTGTTATAACAATTTCTCAGTTAATATATCAGTATAATAATATTATTATTATCCGTCATACCATGCATATCATTGCAATATTATTTTTGCATACATGTGCATAATATTATTATTAAAATTTAATATCTATGTGTTAATAGTTTGATACCCATAATATTATATAGGCAAAATTAATAATACCATAATAACATTGTGCAAAATGGCTATCTGCATGATTGCTGTGGACACAATCATGAAACTGAAACAGTACAATCTTGTATGAAGTAGGTGAGTAGCTACATTATGGAGTTTGTACTGCACAATATATAATGGATATGTCTTATTATTTTCATACAGCATGTAGACTCTAGTGTCCTTAGTGATTCCAGCTACACTGTCATATTTGATATTAACCATGTTTTGCCTTGCTTCCTGCTTTATAGGTGGCATTTTGAGTGATCTGTTCCGTTCAGTTCCATAGTCAAACGATTCACCGATCAGAGCCTTTGTGATAATAATTTCCTTCTTGTCTGGTGTAGGGTGATGAGCAAATCTATCCGCGTATACTGCACTCTCAGATAAATAAATTGCTTGTCCCCAACTTCCACCTTTGCTAAGTCGTGTATCCAAACCATCCTCCCCACATGCCACTTTGAAGGGATCATTACCACTAGTACCATGAAAAAGGAGCATTTCATTGACATTTCCACAGTTTCTCTTGTATATTCTCATCTTCTTAAAGTTATAGGCCTCCCATAACCACATATTCTGAATTCTGGTGACTTTTATAATTCTGACCTGCATTGATTCCATCATCATTTTTGCACACAGTTTCCATTCTTCTGATGATTGAAGGAGCTCAGATGTTTGTAGCTACGCACTGACATTGATCCACCCAGTTTGTAGGCAGTGTCTGGGACTGGGTCTTGTCTGGTACAAGCTGGTCTGCAAACATTACAGCCATATGCAATCTCTCTATCACATGATTATCACATGCATGCATGCATTACTGATTTAGATTTGATATTACAGTGTATAGTTTTGACATGATTATACAGTGCTGAGTGTGCAATAGAATGTCACATGACTATCACATGTGATATGATTACATTACATTAAAGTTGATAATAACATTTTTTAATGTTGTTTTGACAAAAAAAAAATAGATTGTGTCACATGAGTAGCGGTAATTACCGAATATCGACCAGTACCTAATATCGACCAGCTATATTCGACCTCCTGTACCTATTTTCGACCACCGTAGTATCCCGCAATAAACGGGAATTTACGGATACTTGTCAGTACACCTGAAGCGCTCAAGAGTATCATGGCTGGAAAGCGCAAAAGGAGACGCCGAAAGGGAGCACCGAAGCCTAAACTTTAATAGTAACAACCGACCGAAAAAAGTATCGTCAGTGGACAAAAGAATCAATAGCTGGCGCAATGAAGAGCTATTTGGACAGGAAAATGGGAATGAACAGGGCAGCTGACCAGTATGGCGTGCCAAGGACAACGTTGTCGGAAAGATAGGTTGTCTGGGAGAGTGACTTCGGGCACCAACCCTGGACCTGTACCTTATTTGACACCCGAAGAAGAAGACGAGCTTGGGGTTAAGCACTTGCTGACGTGTGCTGATATCGGATGTTGAGTACATGATCTGGTTGGCTGAAACTCATTCTGATGCTCTACCAGATTATAGCAATCCTGAGGACTATATTAATCAACGTTCAGATCCCTTTCGACCATTTGAAGAGGATGATCCAGTTTGCGACAAACAGAGTGATAACGATGGAGCTGATAATTAATTCAAGCCACAATAGTGGTGAAACACCCGGAGAAAATGATATGGAAACAGAGAACACTGGAACACCTCATCCTGATAACAACACACTTGGGGAAGGTGATATGGACACTGGTGATAATGGAGCACCTCCTTGTCCTGATGATAGCACGCAACAATCAAGCACACCTGCTCAAAGGAATCCAGAAGCTACCACAGTGTCTCGTGAGGTGCACACGCCTTCCAGTACCTGTGGTCCATCAACTACGTCAAGCGGAGCTTCATCCCTTGGATCTGAATCCAGAAGAAAACCACTCTCTCCGCTAACAGAATTTCTAACATTGCCTAACATTCCTCCTACACCAAAATCATCAAAACCAAAAAAAATAGTGGAGCACGTGTTCTCACAAGTGCCGATGCTATTGCAATGATGGAGGAAAAGCAGAGGAAAAAGCGTGAAGAGGAAGAAGCTAAGGATCAGCGGAAGAGGGAGCGAGAGGAAAAGAAATTACAAAAGGAGGAAGAAAAAAGAAAGAAAGCTGAAGAAAGGCAGAAACGAGAGGCAGAACGAAAGAGAAAGGCAGAGGAGAAGGAGATAGAAAAGAAGAAGAAAGCGGAGTTAAGGGAGGCTGAACGGAAGAGAAAAGCTGAACTCAAGGAGCATCGTCAAGCCAACAAAGAGAACTACCCACGTAACAGATAGTACCCTACAAGAAGCACCGGTGACGGGCTCCAACAGGGAGAGATCAGCAGCAATGAATGTGCAATATGTTTTGGCGCGTATGAAGATGACCTCATCGATGGTGAATTAAGTCAAGAATGGATTCAGTGCACCAATGACAGGTGTGAAAAATGGATGCATGTCGAATGCCTCTCTACTAATGATGATGGACTGTATGTGTGTCAGGTATGCAACAATACCTTTGCTTAGAACCATATCATGCTACACTAACTGATGCTAGTAAAAACCATTATTAGTGTGTAGAAGTACATACTTATGTATTGAATCATTCTTATTATAATCCAACGATTATTTCATTTCCTTATTTCAACAGTTTATTACTATTGCTAACATTGATATTGCAACACAGAATTTATTGTGCATTGATCTATATGTGTGCAGCATCTGTGTGTGTACTGGGGTCAGTAGTGTATGTACTATAGTCCCTCTATGTCCTCTTCAAAGGGCAGCTGTTCCTGCGTGGTCGACAATATGTCTATAGGAAGTAAACACAAGGTCGATTAATACGTACACATGGTCGATTATTGGTTCAAAACACTGTAGTACATAAATGGTCATAACGTATAGCCCACAAGGGCTTTTCCCCTGGAAGTTGCATATGTTGTAGGTAAGTGGTCGCTCTTTCTGCTGGTGTTTGTTCGGTGCAAAGGTCACGTTCTGAAGCAGAGATACAGCTCCAAGTACGTTAAATGGTCGATAATCGGTAATCTACGCTACACACAGATGGCATAGCACTTTAATACACAGAAGGCATAATAACGTACAAATTGTGATCAGATACATCAAAGCTCTTTCGGGCAAGTAAAGGGTGATGATCTTGTATTGAACTGACATCTAGTACGAGAGTATTTGAGGTAGAACGTACAACAAATGCATTATAATGTATTGAAAATGAATACCCTTCAAAAACTTCAACAAGAAACAAGATTCGGTGACTTTCACAAACATAAATAACATCATGGATTTTACCAAATTTAGGTGTCATGTCATCACGCTGTATCAACACATACAAGCCTACTTTATAAATCAAACTTTGAACTTTACACCATTTATGATGCTTAAGTGAAGACGCAGATGACAGTGAAGGAGATACGGATAAAATTTGGGATTTTATGGTATCAGTTTCTGTGCTGAGACATGACATTTTCTCCTTAGGACTGAGTTGTGGACTGGGGGATAGTAAACAACTTTCACACTTTAGTTGGTAACATAGCCAAAGTTGATGGTGTTTTATTACTGTTTTCAGTAGCTATGTTTTTAAAATTACCGCGGCGTGATGCACGTTTAACAAAACTGAGCTTCGCCTCATGACGCATTGTCCAAGAGTGAATGAGTGGTCCATGCCGTTCTATCTGTGATGGATAATGCACCATATAATGCATTTTTGGCTTCATAGTGCTACCCGGGTACAATGTTTTTAGTAGCTGTAATTTCTCTTGTATCAATAGCTTTAAGTGAGGGATTGTATCATATGATACTACAGGGCTTAGCGAGATTTGGCATATCTTGATCAGCACTAATACAGAGTACCAGTTACGATCATCCTCAGGGATTTTATCACCTATAAGCATGGGTAAATTTCTCACAAAAGAAATTGTCTGTGCAGCTGACTGAGAAAACTTTTTGTTGGGATTGTCAAGTGAAGCTGAATCAATGAGAGAAGGTTTATCTTCAGTTCCAAAGTCGTATCCTTGGAGCCTACTATTGAGGGTTTCAACCGTAAAGAATTTTTTTTCAGAAACACAGTAACGAAGAAACAGTTTCAATTCATAATGCACCACACCCTCAAAGAGATCGTGCATGATATCATGCGGTAGACCAGTAACAACGGAAAAACCAGGCACTTCCTCCAATACAGATGTTCGATTTATACCATATTTCACGGAATTATTGTGAAAATTAACACCAACTAGAGACTGACATTGCATTTCATGTTGCTCAGGGGATCGCAGCTCAAATTGGCTTTCATCAAATTGAGACTGAGTGTCATCTCTAGTTGCCATACATGACCTACAGATTCGATGAGCAAAGGACACACTCCCTTTGAACCCTCCCACCTTGTGTGCAGCCTGTGTATCAGCAAGGAATGCAATAAGAGCTCCATAATACGTGGATGCTTTAGAATCTACAGTTATGGTTATTCCATCAACATACAGGTGTTTTAAATCTTCAACGAAAGGTTTCAGGAAAGTGTCAATGCCATACCGATCAATATCCTGTTGAAGAGCAATGCCAAGGAGATAGATAGCCTTCAAAGATGACCGATACTGTGGTCGTATGTTTCCAAGTGTGAAAAATAGGCAACCTAATTTGTGGGTTTTTACATATGAGCCTACTGGATTTGTTACCTCAAGCTCATCAAAGTAGGCAATGATTTGTAGGGCTCTATTATCTTCAGCAATTAAAGGATGATTTTTACACAGACTACCATCAGAATAGTCCTTCAAAATTGAATCACTGGCTCTTATGGCATCGATTTCTCTTAATACTTCCTTGTTTTGGAGTAGTTGTGAAAGGGTATCAAAAAGTGGGATGTACATGAATGAGCGTATACTCAGGCCAGTTAAGGACTGGGACCAGCTAAATTTCACTGTTTTTACCATGTATTGTAAGCATAGTTACAGCAAAATGAAAAGTAATGAAGTAATATGACAGTTATCCCAGGTTCTTCAACCTTTGCTGTGGCCAATGACACCTCTTTTAGCCCCGCCCATCAAACCACAACGGACACGCCTCCATTTTCGTGGAAGCACTTCAGTCAACATGGATGAGCTAGGCGGTGAACTTCTCGGCCATGGATGAGCTAGATAGCCATAGTAGTAGTTTCTTACTTTGATTTATAACATTTTTGTCGTTTGCAATTTTTAAAATGATCGTTCATTTGGTAGGGAGAGGTGAAAATCCACAAAAGTGCCACTCCCACTTTCTATTTAAAGCCTTCTTTTGAGAAACTGGAGGGGTAAGTTAAAAATTGCAAACGACAGATCTTTAGATATTACTTACATAAGTACTATGAGCGACAGAACTCGTCGAACCATCTTGTTCCAACACCCCGCTTAGCACAGTCTACCTATTCCTATACTTCACTACTAGCGGGTGTGGCTTAGATCACATGACCTGTCAGTTAGCTGCTCCAGAATCGCCATTCAGAAGGTCTGCTACTGGCTGTACACAGATGAATCATTGATAAACTCAAAGGATTATCACGTATGCACTGGATTTTCGGTGTGAAATTCGTCAATCTGGGAGATAGCTGTACGGTGGGCGGGGACCCTGCTATGAATATCATTATCGCGCGGGTCCCAGTCCTTAACGTGTCTGAGTAGACTGTACCTTCTGTCGCTTAGCTCCAGAGAAGCGGTTTACGTACAGATTATCAAATGGAATTTCAATCGGTTCCTGTATTTAATAGTGTGTGCGTGTGAGTGCACGTGTTATAACTGTGTTTGTATTGTGGCTTTGTTCTATGAACAATTTGGGATTATGGATGCTCAGCAGCCTAGACATGCAGGTACATAGTTACATGACCTCTTCTTTTTTATAGGACCTCGTCCTCTCCATGCAGGCCCACAATCTTCTATAGCTATAGGTATTTAATATGGGATGGTTTTAATATGCATGATTGTTGTAATGCACATTATTTTAGCTAGCTATGTGGTCATAATGCTTCTTACCACCATATTAAATCGATCTCGAAAATACTTTTCCTGCAAGTACGTAGTCTCTAGGCCTTGAAATACATCTTGTACGTTTGCAAATGCTTCATCCAATCCAGCAATGTCAGCCACACACACTCCAGCGTTCCCCAGCGTATCCTTTACTGAAGCCTTTGCAACAGCCAAGGTGTTCTTTAAAAGCACTTGGTAACCAGCAATGACTTCACTAACAGTGCGTTCTGACACATTGCACACTTCTTTCAGTTTCAATAGAAAAGTAGCAGCTTCCTTTTGTTGCTGATCCTTATCCACGCCCAAGAGATGCCAAACATCATACTGTAACTCTTCAGGAGGGTCATAATTTTCGAATTGATAAGCTGGACCTTGGTGTACCTCTTCTGGGGCAGAATTTTCTGAAGAGGTCACCTCTAGCTCTGATGAATTTTGCTCATCGTTGGCCCCCACTGCTTTGTGAACATTCAATCCCAGGCTACTTCTGTGTATGCGATACACATGGCTGTTGTAAGCACCGAAAGTTGAAAATTGCTCGCGGCACCGTTGAATTCCACAGATAGCTAACTGAAAATTGATTATCTTTTGAGTGAACCTGCCTCAAATGGCTAATATGAATTCGAAGTGTTGGTGAAAGATAACCGCACAACTGACACGACAGAGGTTCGGCTCCAGCTCTAGCACTGGTGGAAACATTCATCACGATTTCTCTTCTTCAACATACTAATTATGTGCACACAAATGCTACATGTACATGCATGTACGTGCGCGCGTAGTTCACACGTACGCACGTACACGCCAGCGCGCGGAATGTACGCGCTAGCCAGCTATTGGCCGATTTACAAGTTACGTCACGATTCTTGCGCGCCGTTTTCCTCGTGTTCGTTCATTTGGCGTTCAGCTATTTGTGTGTGGAGCTACTGTCCTCTGAGATTTGTTTATTTTCTTGAACTAGACTGACTTCGTGATGGATTTTGCCAGTAAAGACGAAACCGACGTCTATTTTTACCTGGTGGACAAAGGTTTTGATCAGGACGTCGCGAAAATCCTCGAAGGTATAGTGTTTTTTTTATATATCACGCTAGGCAGGCCTTGAGTCTAGTATCAAGCTAAATAGCTAGCTAAATGGATTAAGATTGCAGGCAGGCTGTATCCTACTAACTGTAGCTAGCTACTTTTTTTACCGTAACTATTTTACCCATAATAATGTTGTCATCCAGGTCAAGACATCGATGGACAGTCGTTCCTTGAGCTTACTATGGACGAATTGAACCGCCTATTTCCAGACTCTTTAGGCACGGTCAAGAAGCTCTACCGTCTAATTCAGTCTGTAAGTAGACTGTTGTAAGTATTTAATTTAGATGATAATTATACTAGTTCTAATTAGGTGCAGTGTAGCACACAGAGTGCACGAAATTAAAAATTTTAATTTACAAGGTTGAGTGCATTTTAATCAGTGGACTATAGTGTACCACATAATATGGATAAATAAGATTTACTCTCTAGACTCTCCTAATAGCTGGTATGGTTTCTAAATCAATGTAGGAACTTGCTAAAACCAAGCCTCCTACTGTACCTGATGCTCCTCCTCAAACTCCACCATCCTCTGTGTCATCAAGACGATCGAATCAAGATGCAGCATCTACTTCTTCATCATGCTCAATTGGAAACAGTTCAACTAGTGGAGCAAAAAAATTTATTTTGCCGGATACGTGGAGACCTTCTATCATGTATGCAATAAAGGGCGAAGGGGATACCGAGAGGAGAAAGCGACTCACCCCAGAACTACGCAATGAAATTGTACGAGACATCGTATCAACCATGTATGCCCATACATGCCGTCCTAATAAAGCGTTTTGCACTGACGTAGCTAAACAGCTGGTGCGCAAGTACCCCTTTATGAAGGATACTGGAATCAATGTATCGGAACATGTAAGTAATAATTGGGAATATTTGAGGGGTCCAATTTTGGCGGCTTTTGCAGATAAATTACTCTGTGAATTTTTAATCCACAAAAATTGACCTTTAAGACTCAGTCTGGTCATTCGCAAAAGTCGGACCCCGGCCCTCTGTTTGCTCTATGTCACCTTTCTTTAACGTTACTTTCTCCTGTGTGCATGCATTGCATTATAATAGGGTACATGGGAGAAGAGGCTTGTCGAAAGGGTTGGCAATGTCGGTAAGGGTGTTAAAAAAAGGGATCTAGATTCTGCATCATCAGCACCACCGCCAAAACGAGGCAGGCCCAAGCTGGAGAATCCCATTCTGCAACGATACCCACCATTGCAGCCTTCTGTTGATATTGATGAGGACAAGATGAAAGCTCTCCAAAAAGAACTAGAAAAAGAGAAACCCCGGAAGGACGTCGTTCTTCCATTGCTTAAGGAAACTTTCCCGGAGAGACGTCACTTTGTTTTGTCTACACAAGTATCTGTTGCGGAGTTGACAGAGAGATACAAGAGTTTCTTATTGCCATATGCAGTAAGTGTGAACAGTAATTATGTATGCATCGATTATCTTCCTTAATAATATTTATATAGCTTGAGCAAGAGGTTGACATTATTCTTAAGAAAAGAGATGTTATCAAGGCTGCCACTGAAGACTGGAAAAGCAAATGGACACCAGCTATTCTGGCATATGTGAAGACTCTTAAGAGCAAAGTAATCAAGACTGCATTAAGGGTCCTGGAATCCAAATTTAGAGGTATGTAAACAATTCTTGATAACATTCAGTGTATGTATGTACAGCTTATTCTGTGTCCTGTTGACAATTGTACAGATGATGAAGAAGAGGATGAGAAGAATGCTCTGTATCTCATGGTTTCACTCATGCTCAGAGGTGACCCAGAAGAAAACCTCTGCATGGTGTATGAAGAGCATCAGGTCAGGAAGACAGACTATTATGGTGACCTTAAATACTATTATGTGTCATCTTACAGATTGCCGACGATCCTAGTGTTGTCGCTGGTGGGGGAAAAACTTCTGCTCCTATCATTGCATCATTCCAGGATGTGGATGGTACAAATGAGTATTTTATAATTGTTGAAAAGAAGGTATTGTTTGGTGGCTTGACATCTTTTTGTAAATCACTGGCTCTCTGGTTTTCACTCCACTATATTTTTAACTTGGAGTATGATAAAGCTGTCAATGAGGTAGCCTTATTTATGCAAGAATTTGTTTTTGGCCTACCTGCATCAAAGGTTAAAAAGAATTCCACATACCTCACTGTCTCCAGTGATGTACAAACCTTCACTGCCACCTAGCTATATAAATTTATTGTTTTGTGCATCATCCATGCATTACTTTTCCATCTCTTTGTTTATGGACTATTCATGACTGTCACATTCTTTATTACTGTTATGTTAATGTGGGCCATCTTATTGTTGTAAAATTGACATTGACTCATGCAGTGAAAATCACAATCACAAAAGTTGAATTAATAATTATGTAATTGTTGGATCTCCTATAAAATTCATTTAACATTGCTTACAAAGTATTCGTTTTGACAAAAGCAATAATGGTGAATTTAGTGAATTTATAAATAAGTTAATTCTACTTATACCATGAATTTTAACATAATTATAGCAGTGGTTTCTCAGCAGTATTATTGGTAACTTCTACTATAATTTATTTGTATAGTAAATTTCTTGAAAGTTATTTCAACATCTATGATATGGTAGTTTTAACATCAACTAAAGGTGCTCACTTTAACCAGAAATTACCTGTGGAATATTGACAATAATATTATGGTCAATCTAACATTATTATAACGTTGCAATCACCATGCATTATGTGAAGGGCTCAGAAGCAAAGTGGGCTAACCCACAAATGTTGACTTAGCCCCCCGAATCTTGAAAACATGTTTAAAATGTGTTTCATGAGCTATAGAAAATTCAATTTTTTGAAGATTTTGGCAACTTGGTAGAGTACAATGTATGGTTTTTAGTCCATTTTTGAGCTTTTTAGACAATTCCCCACATGTAGTTTGGGGTTAGCCCACTTTGCTTCTGAGCCCTTCATGTTATAGTAGCTATCCTGTAAAGTGTAATTTTAAACAAAGAAAAAGTTCAAAATAAATAGATCATAAAAAAGTTGTTTTAACCCATATTGTTATTCAGTTAAAACTACATTTCGAGTGGTCAGTACAGTTTCAATTAAAATAACCATTAAAAAAATGTAATTGTAACTATTATTTTTTGCAGTGTAGACAGTGACAATCAAATGGTTGATCTGAAATGGGGGCTACTCTGCTATGAACCATACCTAGGATTCAAACAACAAATTCTCGATGAATTATTCAAGAAAGATGATCAAGTCCCTGTAGAAGATGAATTTCTTTTCGAAATTGCTAAGTGTATGCACAAAAATACCGAGTACATTACTGAATTCTTTCAGACTTGTCCGATTCGGCTCGCTAATCTCATGGATCGTGCTCCCCCAGGGGATGTTCATAGACTAGTGCGAGTGTTTCAGTTGTGGAGGGAGGGGATGGGAGCAGAGGCAACACAATACAACCTTCGCAAACAGTTGGATCAATTTAGTGTTTTCGTAGGAAGGAACCCGCTCAGTCTCTGTGTGCAGTGATTTTCTGAATATTCACTGTTGATAATCATTAATTTTGTGAATGCATAGACTTACTATAATATTATGGAAATTTAAGATGATTTCTTGGTACAAACAATAATTGTACAATATCATGCATTGAAGTATCCTGTAATAATATTATTATAATACCCCCGGTGTGCCTCTATTATGATGATCAAATTTAATAGTGCTTATTATGATTCTGAAGCACATGCACAGATGTAAGGAAACATTTTCCTTCACAGTTTGCAGTTATTAATTATACTTAGTCTATAATTATTATGTGTACTAACAATAAGCTGCAACGTTCAGATAGTGTACAAAGTAATAGCCACTGATACATATATTCCTTATTCCCCCAAATTACAGAACGCATTAGCTATTCAGTTTCAGATGATCGTGGGAACAGTGGAGTGACCTTGATACTGACAGCTACATTTCTGATTGTAATTTTACTTAATAAAATTAGTAGTGAGTGCTGTTTCAGTTTTTCTGATCATTATGGTGAATCACTCCTCTTGCCCAGAAGAAATAATTATTTGCGAATTAAGAAAAGGCAAAAGAATCATTTTAAATTTAAGGAGATTGATAATTATTTCAGCACCTGCATATCAATAATTGATACGGCAGAAAATATTTCTTATAAGTATCGTTATGTGACTAGAAAATAAAAACATGCATCAAGTACACATGCATAATGCCATTAGGGCACATGATTATTGCATCGATTATTGCAGACATGTATACAATTAACATAGTAGTATTACGTTTAACACTTGATATCATTAATTTTATTTAGTGCCTGCATAAATGTTATAACATTGAGCCAAAGATCTATAATAATTATTTACTGTGAGGTTTATACAATTCCAAGAAACCAATTCAAGCTGATTCATGGGAAATGTTAAAGTACTTCTTCCTAGAATTTACGTATTACATTACTGTATCAGTCATTAGCAAGTATTATTTGGGATTTTTTCGATGTACAAAACTAATAATATTATTGTACCTACTCAGTTCACAAAAGATTATGTATACGAAATCATAAAGAAGGATCACTGTTTAATACATATCAATCAGTTATTCACTACATTATAATATAATAGGTTAGCTATGCTGTAACACACGAACGGCAGTAAAATGTATGATATGGTAGCTTTTAACATCCCATATCCATGGATTTGGTGTCATATTCGACCATTCACATGGTAACATCAGTATAGGGTAGTGAATTGACAAACCCATGCTGCATTATTATAGACTCATGCAGAGTAACTGTTAGGTTGCACTGGGGTTTTGCACACGAATGACATTGTGATTTTGCACACAGTCTATACACATACCTTTATAAAGTCAGTTGTGCACATCATCTGTAAAATTAATTGTCTTGCAGTCAATAGTTTACCAGTATTGTTCACTTAGTTATTGCCAGATTGATAGCTATTTGTGTGTTTATTATGTTAATGACAGCTTACAAGCACTGAATGAACGACAGGAAAACAAATTGAAGATATCTTCATGGTTACCGTAATCACTCAATGATCGAAATTTTGACCTTTTGAAATAGATCGAGTTATGGCAGCAGCAGTTATTAATTTAAAAATGATTTTAATGTTAGCTCTGTATTATTGTATAAGTTTAACATCTGCTAAGTTTAACGATTTATTACACTGTGGCAACTGTCTCTGTCCTGAGGGTGTCTTAGTCTTTTCTTGTCATATCAATGGTGGTGTAGCAACTGTATGGAAAGGAAACATTTTCAACTGCTCAAGTAATGGAAATAATGTCACTTTGAATCATTCATTGTTTGATGATGGAGTTCCAGAGCCAAGGACTTGTAACAATGGCAACATATACATGTAGTCGCCTATAACATTGATGTCACAAACAACATCTATACCTCTCAACTCAACATTATAGTTAGTCCAGAAATGCACGAAGGAAAAGTTGAATGTATCCAGCATAGACTTGATTCAACTTTCGTATTAGTAGGGGCCTATACTCTGATCCTGAATGCAATAGGTATTTGCTAATTATTATAATTAAGCATAAAGAAGTTATTACTATACTATTATGTAACTAAACAATACGCAGAGCCTCCAGGTGATATTCACATTTCCGACATCAGTCCAAACCAGCTCACTATTAGGTGGAGTCCAGCATCACCAACAAGAAATTGTCCACTTGCTACTTATGACATAGCAACCACTGGTTGTGGAAAGTGCCCCAAAACTACTTCTGACACGTTTATCAGATGCACAAATCTGACAATTAATGGACAAATTTGCTCAATAGCAATTGAAACAAAGGCTTGTGGATGTGGCAGTTCTGAACACAGTAGTACTGCTAACCTGACGATTGCACTTAGTGGTAATTGAGCAAGGGAATGGTCATGATTATGTATAATTAATAGCTACTTGCTTGCAGTTCCAGGTGCTCCAGAAGTACTAACAGCTAGGTGGATAAATCAGTTTACTTCAATCCTTACCAGCTTCAACGTAACGGTGAGTACCGCACTGTATACAATGCATATTATGGTAATGTATGTTAACCAAACTACCAGAATTTATCCATGCAGGAGCAGTTTCCCATCAGTGAAGGAGTAGTTATCTCAGCCTCTAGCTATACAATCACTTACTCAGTCTCTGACTCCACCCATGAAAGAAGATGTGAATCTGTTACAATCCAAGCATCAGCTTGTACGAGTGGACAGTGCAGCTACACTTTTGATGTACCCTCAGCATGTTTTAATTTAAACAGCATTATATTGATAGTAATTACTGTGTTTGCATCAAATGTTCTTGGAGATGGGGCCTCCTCTGAGCCGTTCCATTTGAAACTGAGTAAGTTAATTTTTCATTTTGCCTTACAATAATATTGTTTACAGATGAAAACTATCATTGTGATAGATGTTGATCGTGACACTCCTGACACACCATTGTATTCAATTGTGGGTGGGAGTTCTGTTGCTGTAATACTTTTTCTTTTGTTAGTTATCACGATACTGGCTGGTTTTCTCAAAAAAATTCACACATCTTTTCAAAGGTAAAGTACTTTAATATGCATGCATATAACACTTATACTGTGATTGAAATGGTGTAGTTCAACAAGACCCAAGAATAATCCTGAACAAAATCATATATCTCCTGAACGTGTTAACGTAAGACTTAATAGTGATGATTCAGAAAAAGTAAGTTAGTGGCTATGGCATGCACATCAAAGCATGCAGAGAAAACATGCATATATAATCTGATAATCATTTAGGATTCAGTTGGTGCTTATGCCGACTTGGTTCTGAATCAACCTGAAGAAGATGAGGTATAGGTAGCTAATACGCTCTCTCACTAAAAAATGATGTTGAATTGTGCATATGCATAGCTGTATCACATGAATACTGCAGAGTTAATTGGACCCCATTAATTGGCTGACTTCATGCTTGATGAGTATCATTATAACTTAGTATGTTATTATTATAGGCAACTGACAGCTGTGAAATCATTGCTGACATCATCTATGAGAACAATCATCACAAAATTGGTACTAATGCATGCATGCATGACATTGTATACTCTATTTTGCCGCACATACAGGTGGCTACTAATAATAGTGGCAATCCTCTGATAATATTATGCACAATTGAAACAATGCTATAATAGATAAAACATTAAATTTGGATACCCTGTTGATACAAATCCGTCATGAAGTCACTCCTAAGTGGTATCAATTTGGTCTAGCTGTTGGTATTAACAAAGAGACTCTCGATGAGTTTTCTAACTTCACTCCCGAAGAGTGCATTGTTGAAGTATCAGACCTCTGGCTGAGGACAAGTATGACTACTCTAACTTGGAGGGATGTGGCTGATGCTCTAAAAGAGACTGGGTGTTACCGACTTGCTGAAAAGATACTAAAGGTGTACAAAACAGGTAAGACAATCCATGCAGCTCATGATCAGTCTAGTATTATAATAGTGTGAGCAGAGATTTATTAATTATTTTGTTCATAGATTCCATAATAGCCCCATTCCTAGACCTTACTACAAGCTTACTCTAGATCTATAGCTATATATAGAGCCTAGCTGTATAGTAGCTGGGTATATGAGGTTCATGATAATATAAGGTTTCAGTATTTCTTATGCTATTAATACAGTAACTGTAAACCTCATGCAATGTCATGCATTTTAAATGATACTAGGTATTCTACCAGCAGACCAGGAAGCAGCAGAAGCTTTGGAACAGCTCTCCATGACATCAAATGATCAAGATGGAATGAGTGACTCAAATCAATCAGACAGACCACCTCTGCCTCCAAAGATGCATCTATGAAATCTTATAGGTAGTAACCTATTGACAAAAGTAGAGGTAAAACCAAATGGTTTTTACCTGAGATATTATTATAATACTAGCATTTTGAAACCTATTTGTTATAAAAATTAGCAGCTTCCCAAGTGTATACTCTGATCCATGCATCTGTATTTAAAGTACGTAGATGTTCTCTGACTTATCTCTGTACCAATTGAGTGTGCCAGTTTACAAAACTAAAAAGACGCATGCAATGCCTCGTTTGTATACATGTAAACACATTATCATGCACAATACAAGGACCAGCTATAGCTTAAGACTCGGCTTGTCCCAAATTATGTTTAGAGCTTGATTTATTCAGCTACAATAATAACCTAGATCTCTATTAATATTAGTAATACTTGATCATGCAAGACCATAACATTATACATGCAGTGACTATACAATAAAAATTGATATTAATTGTCAGGCATGCCAAGAAATTTAATTAATATTCACGCATGCCATACTAACTGTGCATTATTACTTAATAATTTATACTCATATCTGAATCACTATAATATTATACAGCACATTGCAATTGATTTTTATAAGATTCTCAGTCAGCCGTGAGTCAGATGCATGCAGATGAAGGTATTAATTGTGAGCATGCATAGTCAGTGACATTTGCAGCATCTATAGGATTATTATATTACATGTATAAAAATAATTGAAGGATGAAGTAGGGATGGCAATGCCAAAAAGTATACAAACATGATTTTTAGGGATAAGAGATAATCACAACCACTATACATCCCTATACGCTTGCTTTTTTGAGTATATAGCATGCATGGGGATCATAAATGACTGACAGGGTAAATGTCTCCCACATGTAACACTCCAAGTATAGCATGCCTTGGATAAGTCGACATCAATAGGTCTGTAGAAAAGCAAGCGTATAGGGATGTATAGTGGTTGTGATTATCTCTTATCCCTAAAAATCTTGTTTGTGTACTTTTTGGCATTGCCATCCCTACTTCATCATTCAATTTTATTCAATTGTTTTTATACTTGTTTCTGTTCCTTTGTATATTGCATGAGTGCAACTATAATATACACATACAGGAAGTATAGATGGGAGGTGCCGAAGTTCGCGTAGCCACGCCTCTCGTTAACTCGCCTAGCCGATAAAGCTGTTCCAGGCGGCCAAGTAGCGATGAGACTCTAGTACTAGTTATAGTAGAGCTATTATCGACTATCTTTATCACTACTAAGCTGGCTGTTATGCTGACTGTCGAGGGTCGTGCCGCGCCCGTACGTTGAGGCCGCGACTCTGCCTATCCCAGCGCAGTACTAGCGCTATAC
The DNA here is from genome assembly GCA_963930775.1 of Cliona cf. orientalis. NCBI lineage: Eukaryota > Metazoa > Porifera > Demospongiae > Clionaida > Clionaidae > Cliona > Cliona cf. orientalis. Next base: position 4,244,510 of record OZ005691.1, on the reverse strand, counting down.
GCGCTAGCCTGTAGCTAGCTAGGTTCGCTTTATTGCGCTCGCGCTCGCACTGGCCTAGCTCGCGTGGGAGAGCCTGGCGCTTAGCTATGGCTAGGCTAAGCTAGCTTTGTTCGAGGCGCGGCGCTAGCTGGCTAGCTAGCTAGCTAGCTAGCGGCGGTGGCGCGCGCCGCTGACTACAGTCACATGACTTCACCATGGCAACACATTATGAGCATGCGCATTATTACTAGCGCGCTAGCGATATATACACTGAAGTAGGGTTCCTCGCTCAGCTCTGTGGCGCCGGGGTCCGTTATGTTTGTTGGGGTCTGGGAGATTTTGATTTTGAAGTGCTGGGGTAGCGGTGCGCATGCGCAATTAGACCACGTGACCAAACGGGACTTTTCCCTTGCCATTGACCATGCGAGTCAAGTCAGTACAGAAACTATTGCAGCCATAGGTTCTACAAATGTTTTGATTGACAGACACTGGCGATAGAGTTAAGACTAAGAGTTAGCTAGTGCATAGCGATCAACTTTTGCCACAGCTGGTCAAAGCAAAGGACCAGGCAGGCTCAAGCCCAGAATGGGCGAAGATTTTAGGCGTCGCGAAAATTTGTTCATCGGGCGACTGGACTTCGGCGATACTACAGCCATGTGGCAGCTATGAAAGATCCAGAAGATAGAAGACCATGTTTGACGCCTGCTGCCACGGAAAAGAATTCAGCGTCGATGTTCACCAAGAAGAGCGACTATTTAAGGTCGACGCAAAAATTTACTTGGTGGATCATGGAGTCCGGGACGACCGTGGACTTGTGGCTGCCCTCAATCTTCGTGAAAGTAGGTCACTTTGTTTGACATCCTTGGAGCCGGCGATGGAGCTGAACTCCCTCTAGCAAGCAAGAACGAAGTTTTAGAAGCTCGCAAAGAAACCGTACAAAAACTCGATCGACCCGAGTATAAACCTCGCTTCGCTCGGTAATGACAAAATGGCGTACATCAGACACACCCTTTTCGTTAAGCGCCGTACACACCCACCATTACGTAGTTGTAGAGATAACGCAAAGCTAGCGTGTCATGGACCTGCGCGCTACAAAATGGAGTGGATTTATACTCAAACTAAAATGAGCGATCAAGGTAGTGTTGAGTTAGCCCTGATAATGAAAAAGAAAGAAAGAACTTCTGAGAAAGAAAGAAAGAAAGAATGACAAATGGCTATTTTTTTGAACATCTAGATCTGGTTCTGGCATGTACAATTGTTTTGATGAATGATCTTGGTCTCAATAGATAGATAATTTGCTGGAGATTCTGATTTTGACACTTAGAAATTTCATAACTTTACCTGTTTTGAGATATTTGGGTATTTGTAATGTATTATATATATGGAGTGTCCGGGCCATCCCTACTTATAGAGTCTACCGACTCTATGATTATTATAATTAAATTTTACAAAGCAGCAATATTAACTTCACAATAGGCAATGTGCTAGTATAGAAATGTAGCTATTGATCACTATGATAATAATTGTAGTACAGCTAGTTGTTCAACTAATGTGACTACTAATTCAGAGCATTCATGCATGTATGCATGATTAATTTTGGATTTAATTCCATTCATCTGCATTCGCTTCTGCAGGCACACGTAGGATTTTCTGCACAACAGTCAGACGCCGAGCTGCAAGACTGTGGGCAGGCTGAATACATACATGAGTGGAAGAAAAAATAATATGAACATGCATGAGCTGTAAATATTAATATGATAATATTATCATGTATAGCTAGGCCTACCTGGTCCTTCAATTTTAGCCTTAAACTAGGTTTCATCGTTGACCTTTTTCTTATTCCAAAGATTGATGGGCTTGAGACTCGAGTCCCCTTATCTCTGTCTCCATTTTGATCTCTATCTTTTCCTTTGTCTCCATCTTCACCGTCATCTCTCATAGTATTGAAGCTTTCTTTTGGTCTTCCTCAATATCATTCCATGGATTACTATCTCCATCTTTTCCTTTGTCTCCATATCTTCACTGTCATCTTTCATAGCTTTTCTTTTGGTCTTCCTCAATAATATTATCATTCCATGGATTAATGGCCTGAGCACTTCGATCTTTCCCAATCTCTTTATTCCAAAAGTACTTAATTGCCTTGACGGGATCTTGATTCAACATCCGATTCAGCTTCGAATTCTCCTCGTTGAGAACTGGATTAGCAGTTGTTGTGGCAACTACCAGCATAAATGCAAATGCAGTTGCAATGGAGAGAGAAGTCATCATAGAATCTGTGTCAGACTGATTTCTTAGCTTAGCAACTGCTGTTTAAGATCTTTGAGGTTTATCCTTCGCAGTTGAATGAATTCAATGTGCACTATCTGTTAAATTAATAATGATTGGACTCAGTTTTATAATTTTCCTTGTCAAGGACCTCATGGTCACTGTGACCATAATATAGTTCTATGACTGTCACAAGACCCACCACTGTCATGGTTGAATGGTTGGTGGTAAATCGGATAGTACAATGCTATATAGGAATGAGTAGATCACATGGAGGTACATAATTATTGCCATCATTGTTCAGGTTTAAGGACAGAGTTCACATGCAGGTAGGCATGCACACGTGGAAATTATAGGGTAGCTGTAATCTGAAATCTGAGAGCTAAGAAATTAATGGCCATATAAACTTACATAATATAAGTACGTATACTATAGCTACCGGTGTAGCAATCAATATCCAAGGTTGGATTCCTCCACGTGCACAAGAGCCAGCCTAAACTGTCATGGTTGCATGAATGCTTATAGCTACAGTGTAGCCTCGTCCCCAGGCCACTCCCACGTTTTCAATGTTGCACGCAGAAAAGAGGGAAGGCCTGGGAGGCGAAATCACGTGAGCGCGATTGCGCAATCGCTTTGTACACAAAGCATAGAACCGTACCCGAACCGTGAAAAACGATGTTTCGAAGGAAAGTGCGGGCGTTATCTTCGCTCACCTGGCCAGTGCACGACTACATTTGACATCCAACACTCGAGATGACGTCGATCGTGACTAGAGACTTCAGACTAGATGATCGATCCGAGCGGCCACAACAGACAAATCGACACAGCGATCGAGTTGAACACTTTTAGTAGCTGTAAACGTCTCGAGTGACTCCCCTGAAACAGTAGCAAAGGCTAACAAACGGCGAAATAGGGCCGTTTGTGCTATCGGTACGGTTCTATGCTTTGTGTACAAAGCCATTGCGCAATCGCGCTCACGTGATTTCGCCTCCCAGGCCTTCCCTCTTTTCTGCGTGCAACATTGAAAACGTGGGAGTGGCCTGGGGACGAGGCTAGCTACAGTGTAAACTGGATACCCAAGTACAATGACATTTTTATAGTAGGGATGAATAGATTGTGTATACACCTGCAGGTACATAATTATTGCTATCATTGTTCAAACCTTAATGTTACGTATATGCAACTCGAGGTCACATGCAGTTATTATTATAATCATAGTGCAAATTATAGGGTAGCGATGGCTGTAAGTAATATTATTATACTGGTGTAGTAAATAATTATTATACAGCACTCATGCATGCAGAGAAATAATATATTAAGTGCAAATTTCACGGTATCACATGCACACCTTAATCCTTCCTCCTGTTTTATAGGGTGCGCTCTTATATTATTCTTATTTTGCATCCTAGACCATGGCCACTGTTATTATGCATAAAGCATTGATTTAAATTTGTATTCTATAATAATATTATAATATTATTATTATAACATCATGCACCAACCATAACTTTATAGTTACTATACTAGCTGCTATACATATCTTATGAATATACTGTACAAAATTTGCCGTGTGTACTATAAGATGCAGTGGCATAATAATAACATGCAGGAATATTATTATTATAGGCAAGAAATGAATAATTACATCCCTAGTAGAAATTTACTTTTTTGAAACAGTAAAGGTATCGAATGGTAAGGGTATATCGAATCGTGAAATTTGGCACAGATACAGGTGAATATGGAAAATGATTCTAGAAATATAAGTTTGTCATCTGTTTTCATTTTCAAGTTATGCTACTTTAAAGCATTTGACGATTACATAATATTGCATAACTTCAGGATGCCACTTACACACATAGTGACCCTTTATCATAATACAATGACGCTACTAGGGACGTGGTAATCGTTTCATTAATAGGACATATTTGAAGGCTACTATCATTAGCTATAGTTAATATAAACTGTAATGATTGTGTATTATTAAGCTGCAGTGTTCAAGTATCATAGAGTCGGTAGACTCTATAAGTAGGGATGGCCCGGATATGCCATATATGTAATACATTACAAATATCCAAATATCTCAAAATAGGTAATTTTGTGAAATTTCTAAGTGTGAAAATCAGAATCTCCAGCAAATTATCTATCTAACAAGACCAAGATCATCCATCAATTCAATTGTATACGTCAGAACCAGATGTTCAAAAAATAGCCATTTGTCAAGGTTTCTTTCTTCTTTCTTTCTTTTTCATTATCAGGGCTAGCTCAAGACTGCCTTAATCACTCATCTTAGTTTGAGTATAAATCCACTCCATTTTGTAGCGCGCAGTGCAGTGGCACGCAAGTTTGGCGTTATCTCGACAGTTACGTAATAGTGGGTGTGTACGGCGAATGGCGGGTGTGTCTGATACGCCATTTTGTGATATAATGCGCATGCTCGGAATGTGTTGCCATGGTGAAGTCATGTGACAGCGCTCCCTGCCACAGGCGAGTTCGGAGCGCTCGAGCCGAGGCCGAGGCGAGCTAGCTACTCGCTAGCGCGTGGAGCAGCGCGCTGGATCAATCATGGATAAGAAGGCGCTAGGCATAGGCGAGCTACTCGCTAGCGCGTGCAGTGCTAATGCACCTATCAATATAATGCCCCACTACCCCCCTCCCGGGCACTATAGGGGACAACACAGGGGGATTGACATAGAAAACCAAGCCCCAGACAGGGGCATTTGACTTGCATGTATTCGGTATTTGTCAAATCCCCTATCATTTCCCCACCCTGGAAGGGGGATAGAGTGGGGATTTGACAGACGAGGCTGGCCCCACCTTACGGGAAGTTGACGAGTTCATTAGTCAAATCCCCACCTTGCCCCCTATGGTGCCCGGGAGGGGGGTAGTGGGGCATTACATTGATAGGTGCATAATGCTCCGCTGGAACGATCATAGATATCATACGCCTGAAGGCGCAAGGCGGCTCAGCTCGAGGAGCGCCGCGGGTGGCGTACAGATCGTAGATTTATGCCGAGTAGCTGCTGCTAATAATAAAATTTAGAACTTGGTTTTCTCCCTAAACGGAAGAGTCTCATCACTACTTGGGCAGCCTAAAACAGCCTTCTTTATCAGCCTGCTTCATCACCGTGCATAGGCATATGAACGCAAGTTAACGAGAGGCGTGGCTACGAAAATTTGGCACCTCCCATCGTCCACTTAATTACACTGGACAGCAAGCCATGTAGATGGCATTGATAAAAATTTAATGCACTATGTGCAATAAAAAAAAGAACAGGAACAAGTATAAAAACAATTGAATAAAATTGAAGGATGAAGTAGGGATGGCAGGATAAAAAAGTACACAAACAAGATTTGTAAGGGCTAATTGCATCTACTATACATCCCTACGCTTGCTTTCAAGTTGAGGGATGCAAAAATAACCAGTAATAATTAATGCATGTGATTGAATCAAACTGACCATCCCACCATCGTGACAACTAGCTAGGAATAACCTGAATGTATTCCACATACTTCACTCGACAAGTAGCTATGTTGACATTAATAGGTGCGTAATAATAAAGAAAAGCAAGCGTAGGGATGTATAGTAGATACAATTAGCCCTTACAAATCTTGTTTGTGTACTTTTTTATCCTGCCATCCCTACTTCATCCTTCAATTTTATTCAATTGTTTTTATACTTGTATATTATAGGCTGCTGCTGAATTTTTGGCTCAATGACAACGGCCATGGATGCATCTCATATCCCTCAAACAGCAACCTCGTGGAAAATTATATTTGCAGCGCTTGAGGGCACAATCTGCAGGAGAAATTAAAGAATGGCTATTTTAATAGTATGCACACATGCAGAATTTGTAGGTACTAACTGTCAATGCCATCTCTTGTGATCATAAACATTTTGACGTTCTTTTTCGAATTCTTCCTCCTTGTTCCATTAAATCAGATCCATGACATCCTCCTGAGCACGTTGTTCTTTTCCCATGACGTCCTCCTGTGCAAGTTGCAATTGATATTTTCCGACATCTTCCTGAGCACGTTGATATTAATTTTACCATAATATGACATCCTCTTGAACACGCTAATATTTTCCAACATCCTCCTGAGCACATTCAACTTGATATTTTCCAGAATGTAGCGTGTTCAAATCTCGCTTTAACGATACTTTAATTTTTTTTTCACGTCTCGAAATTTTTATGTAGTTACTCGTAGGATCTCTGTACATAACGAGATCCTATCAGTATACGATTGCGATGGCACGCTGTTGAGTAACCTCTTTGTAGGGGTGAAAGTTAAAACATTATAATCACAGTCAGTAGATATTTTAGTACTGTCAGAGTCGAGTCAGAAGAGATCACGATCACATCGGATTCACCACCAGCAGCCATAAACGAGCAGAGAGAGACACGTTTTGTGTTCTCCAGTGCATGCTTTGTGCGCATGCGCAAGTAGACATCGATTCCAATTTTAATACTGTCATTTATAACCGTGCTCGTGCAGTCCATAGTCCAGTCCACGGTCCACAGTCCATGCAGCTTTTTACACATACTGAATCCAATTAGACTACATGTATAGTGTTTATTAGTCTCGCGCAGCCAGACTCTTACACCTCCCGAGTCTGGCTGCGCGCGACTAAGTGTTTATATTGTAGCATGTGGCTTCATGCGTGAGTAACCATAGCCTTATAACTGCTCAGCTGTATTATATTATCACAGCATTCCGATCAGCTGTGTCATCAATATTGTGGCGGTGGACGGGAAACTATGATCCAATTTGTAGTGGCCTAATCTTATCACTGACTGAACATGACTTGTTGGTATATAGGCTTCTTTGGGAATGAGAAGGGTAAGTGAAAAACCTGGACTGGACTATGGACTGAGATTTGGACTCGATTTTGGACTGATGCTCAGTTCAATGACGACCATTTCCAATAGACTGCAACTGCATTGCAGCAAGCTAGTCACAAGGTAGCCTGGAGGCTACATGTACTCGTAAGCGTGTAGAAGTAGAGCTGAACATTAATTTTCCCTTACGGAAAATCGGGATGTGACCAACTGCATCTCCTCATGCAGGAATAATCTTCAGTGGTCATGTTGGCCTTTTTAATATCACCAAGACGCCTACAGAATCTATAGGGGTATCACAGCGGATTTGTTCCGGGGGAACTTGTACGCTAGCGGAATTGTTCAGGTTTTCTAGGAAATCAGCGGATTTGTTCCGGCCGGGTGTCCTGCAATTATGCGCTCCTGGTTGTGCCAGTTTTGTCTTGCATTGCTCCATCATCAACGTGCTATTTCTGGGTAGTTGATGAACAATCGTTCTGGGAAAGTGATGTCCTATGAATATCAAGTTAGCTGCTAGCGAATCTTTATACAACTGACTATAGAGTCAGCAATCAAATAGTCAGCAATCAAATATCAGCCACCACATATAATCAGACACCTGTATCTCAGGAATGGAAAGAGCTATGATCACCATTCTTACGCTGACTGGTAGCTCTAGTTGAACACTGATCACATACCAAATCCAAAGTCTTTGCGATAAACCATGTGTGAGCTAGAGACAAAAATGTTCACCCGTCTGATTTATGCAACTACCAGACGTTTGTACCAAATTTCAGACAATTAGTTCCCGGCTCACCGCTAAAAATGATGTGTGGACTACCAGATTTGGAACATATGACTATCTACCCTTGCCGTCACTGGTCACCAAATTTTAGCCTACAATGTTTCTGTGATTGAATGTGACAAGGTTTTAAATAGATTCTACTCACGTTATCAATATTCAGACACTTTTGTTCCATTTTTCCTGATTCAAGGATTCAAAATTATTATAAAATTTTTAAAATCACCTTTGCAACCCTTGGATAATCACAAATTGACCAATAGAACATGTAACTAGGCTGTATATGTCTTAATTTAATGAATTGAAGATCTTTTACCCAATTTTGAATTTCTTAGCCAAGTCTTGCACCTGATTTCCTTAAAAAGTGTCTGAATATTGATGGCATGAAGAGTATCTACTTAAAGCCTTGTCGTATTCGATTTAAGTAACACTGTGGGCTAAAATTTGGTAGCCAGTGACGGCAAGGGTAGGTGGTCACAAGTTCCAAATCTGGCACTTCACACATCATTTTTAGTGGTGAGGGAACTAATTGTCTGAAATTTGGTACAAACGTCTGGTAGTTGCATAAATCAGATGGGTGAACATTTTTGTCTCTAGCTCATACGTGGTTTATCGCAAGGACTTTGGATTTGGTATGTGATCAGCATTTGACTAGAGCTACCAGTCAGCGCAAGAATGGTGATCATAGCTCTTTCCATTCCTGAGATACAGGTGTCTGATTATATGTGGTGGCTGATATTTGATTGCTGACTCTATCAGCCACCATGGACATACCGGTATAAACAGACACCTGTAGCTATCTCAGGAATGGAAAGAGCTATGATCACCATTCTTGTGCTGACTGCATGGTAGCCTTTTAGTCAAATGCTGATCACATACCAAATCCAAAATCTTTGCGATAAACCACGTGTGAGCTAGAGACAAAAATGTTCACCTGTCGGATTTATGCAACTACCAGACGTTTGTACCAAATAATTTAATTTCAGACAATTAGTTCCTTCACTGCTACAAATGATGTGTGGAGTGCGAGATTTGGAACATATGGCCACCTACCCTTGCTGTCACTGGCCACCAAATTTTAGCCCACAGTGTTACTTGAATCAAATATGACAAGGCTTTAAGTATAGATACTCCTCATGTCATCAATATACAGACACTTTTTATGGAAATCGGGTGCAAGACTTAATTGGCTAAGAAATTCAAAATTGGGTAAAAGACCTTCAATTCATTAAATTAACATAAATATAGCCTAGTTATAAGTTCTATCGGTCAATTTGTGATTATCCAAGGGTTGTAAAGGTGATTTTAAGAATTTTATGATAATAATATGAATCATTGATTCAGGGAAAATGGAACAAAAGTGTCTAAATATTGATGACGTGAGTAGAATCTATTTAAAGCCTTATCATATTCAGTTACAGAAACATTGTAGGCTAAAATTTGGTGGCCATGGCAGTGACAGCAAGGGTAGATAGTCATATGTTCCAAATCTGGCACTCTCTGTGACACATCAATCTGAAATTCGGTAGCTACAAATGTCTGGTAATTGCTCCTTCTATTCCTGAGATACAGCTAGGTGTCTGATCGTATATGTTGTGGCTGATATTTGATTGTTGACTCTACACTATCATTGGCACGTCTTTGAGTTCAGGCATCCTATAATGGTTCAATGTTATCACATTCTCACTGCATGCGTTCATTCATAGAGGCGGAACATTTACGCGGCCCGGAACATTTACGCGTGTGCGAAAAAATTCCGGGCGGAACACCTACACCTACGCTATAGCGAATATGTTCCGGGGGAATGTTCCCCCGGAACGTTTCACGCCGGAGCAAACTATGACACCGGTGTCATGCCGTATAGCGTCAATCGCGGCCGGGGGTACGCCATCAATTAACGATGTCCGTCCCGCGCGCCAGGATAACGTCCGCCCGCCGCCCTATATATTTTGTTCATTTTAAAGTATAAGACAGTATTAATAACAACAACATTAAACTTTTATTTTACTAGCTACTGTCAAGACCATACTCTCAGTTATTATTATTAATATTAATATTATTATTGTCAACACACCACATAAGGTGCACAAGATATACTACTGTGACACTATAAATGTGAAATGAGTCCGGCAGCCGCGAGCAGCGGAATTCGAAGTCTGCGAAGGGGACGACATTCTACGATGTGGGACGCAGTTCGACGGTGAATTGCGTCCCACCGGCATTGATACTGATATATCCTCACGTTCAAATTATGCAGAGACTCAGGATAAATCAGAGTAGATCGATAGGACATTGACTGCGGTGTAAAAGCCTGCAATGATGTAGGAACTTGATCTGGTGGACAGGCTAAGATGCCTTAGCCTTGAACCTATAGGGTCCCCCTGAAAGTGAGCCTGCGTTCGAGGCTACGTTGGCCTAATAAATTCAGTGACAATCTTTGGCCTTTCTCTGCATCCGAGTCTGAGTCGAGTTACTTGATGACCAACATCCTGGGGGAGATGCACCACTCACCGATTTTCCAAGAGAAATAGTCAGTCCAAAATCGAGTCCACAGTCCAGTCCATGAATCCAGTCCAGAGTCCAGGTTTTACATTTAATACCCGAATGAGACTACGCCGCGCCATGCAGCGCCATAATAATAATATTTATTATATGAAGCCGTACGTACTCGCGAGCGTGCGCTGCAGTAAGCATCACTAATATTAAATTATTGTGAGCATGCACGCGTATGACTGTTTGACAAATTTTTTTTTCTCTCACTTTTGCTGCATCCTTCCAAGGAGGTTCCTGGTGAATTTATCGAGCAGGCGCTGAGTCAGCTGCGGAGCATATAAGAAGACCACTGGCACTCCAGCTAAGACACTGTAAGGCCACTCAAGTCAATTATTAGTTTCTAGTCACACCAGTAGCGATTACAGACCTCCAAGGGCCTGCAGTAGATCGTGAATATCTCGGCTCTGGCTAGGAATACTCTCATGAAACAAATTGCAGTAGATATCTCAATGAAAAAGCTATCTACCGATGCCTTAACCTTGCAAATCGGTCCCGCGGAATCACCGCTAGCTTCATTTTTGCTTGTATTAAGTTTCTATGGAGAAAGTTTAGGTGGGCGTGGCTTCGTAACGGTTTTGCCTACGATCGCGTTACAAGCGCCGTTGGATAGAGCTCGTGGAGAGCTACCTTCTGCTCGGATACTCGAACATTGATATTCCACTGGTAGAAGTTCCGCGGAAAAACTGGTGAAATTTGGAGGTCTGTAATCGCTAATACCAGTTGTCTCAAGTATATGCGGGCGGGCGGGTGTACATGGTTAGGACTATGGAGCGCATTGATATTCGATCACCATCATGGAATTATGTGCAGCAAGCAATGAGCTCGAACTCGAGATCTATAGCTAGATCTAGATCGAGATGTATGTATCAATACGTAGTTTTACGTCATTTTACTTTGAATATGTGACCGTCCACGAGAGAAACAAGCATATTGCGCTGGATGTTAATCTGAGATACAGGCCAAAATAGTCGATCACCAATGGTGATAACCGTATCGATTTTCACTTTTTTGTATAGATCGATCTAGCAATCATTCCTCTACACAAAAATCTGCTTCGTAGCTTCTAGAACGCTATACTTACCGAGTTATGGCTCGAAGAAGTCGGCCGGCATGTAGCTAACATTGACCGTCCATGATACAGAGCCATTACCATAATAGTTGCACTAGGAAAGCACAGCAGCTGCACAGAAAAACTTCTGCAGCCACTTCTTTCTTCGATTTTGTGTACTAACTATCTGTAGATACGCTTAGCTAATATCTTTTCGTTCTTTTCCATCGAAACGCCGGCTGCTGCTCTCTTTCCAACGTTTTGGCAGCCATCTAGCTCTAGTCTCGTGAGCCAGCCCCTCCTACGCAAAGAGAGAGAGGGTCTGGTGAATGAACCTACTTCCCTTTGTTCCTAGGTACGATAGGAATACCAATGAGATTGCAGACTCGTGTCATGTGACCAGTTAATGTACGCGCAAGGAATATGATTCTCGTGCACATAAGACTATACTATGCTGTCCACAGGCCCCTGAGCCAGTTATCGAGCGCTAGCATGCCCACTGCGTCTGCTGACTAGGGTACGCCGACCATAGATGCACCAACTAAGGAGAAGATGATCTTAAAGTTTGAACAGTGACCAACAGAGTGTTTGTGCCTATTTGGTGTTCAAGAGTATGCTCATACCAAGGCTATCTTTTCAAATATCGTCGTTTATATATAGGCCATTTTTGGCCATCGATGCTTGTCCTCAGTGTCCTCCATTGCAGCGATTTTGAATTTCTTCTGCTGATTGAGATCACACAGAAAATAGCAAGCAAGCGCACTTATTATTATCATCGCAAAGCGCATTACGGTTAGGTATACGTGACGTAATGTACACAGGGTGAATATACAAATTTCCTGACGCCGATCACATCAGGAAACATGCATTATAGACGCTACTAAAATTTCATGGCATGTGTCCTGATACAAACATGTCAAATTTCCTGTAACCTGTCATGATAATATGAAATTTGATCTTTAAATTGACATTTCCTGCTTACGATAAATGTAGGAAATGCAACATTTATGTGGTACTTGGCAGAAGCAAGTATATAGTTCACCTATAGGTCAAAATTTCCTGTTCATGGCAGGCAAATGAATGTTCAAATTTACAGGCTCACTGACAAGAACATGTATTGTTCATCTATAAGTCCACATTTCCCATTCATGACAGGTATATGAATGTCCTTATTTTATAAGCGTACAGTTACTGTATTATTGTTCTCCTGTAATGTAGTATTATTCTGCAGATGACAGATATACCTATATTATAATTAAAATTATATTAATTATAGCACATTCAATTTATGAACGTCCATACACAGGATGGATTACTGCATGGAATCAGCTTACTTCTTAAATTTAAATCATAATATTAATATTATGGTTCATTAATTAGAAGCACATAGAACACAAGTATAATGGTCCACAAAAATTGTCATATATAATAGCTAATTATGTTATAAACATTTAGTTTGCAAAAATATTAATGCTCATAAAGTATCTAAAAGTGGTGATACAAAGAGTGCATGACCATGACTTTCACTTAATTTATCAATTAATGAAACAGTTCTAGAGCAGAGAAGCTGAATTGGTACAACATTATGACATTCAAAAATATCATGTTCCCAAAGAGTAACTGGCTTTGCACACGTAAATTTCTGAGGGTGGCAATTAAACCAACTAACATGCGCTAAAACGTGAGTACATGCAGTTGTGCCAACATGAGCAGTATGTTTTGCAAAATAGTTAATGCGCACAGGTCTCTTCTCATTATCCTCACCATCTATAGGCTCTACTCCCAACAACCTTACGTTCCACTCGGCTATAACAATAGACGAAGAACGTGATCGACTTTTGTAGCTACCTAATAAGATACCGTCACAGCTTGATATCTCTTGAACGTTGAGCACACCTCAATATGTGACTCATGTACTTGATACATTCTTGAATAGAGCTGTTGTAATTGCTCCACTTTAAAAGAAGCAAAGAACCCTAGAGTACATGATTTGGGGAGGCTTAATTTGGATTCTATACCTTCATAAGTCCAATTAACAACAGATGTTGAGGTAGTATCACATGTTAAGCTGGTTTTATTACCAAGAATAAGGTGTTGAAAGTCCTCGTGAAAGAGATTGGGAGTGGATAAAGACATAGAGTCTGCATCATACTGAAAACGTCTCATCATTTGAACCTCAATAGAGCGATTATTGTTAGGTAGCTTGCCTAGTAGTCCATTGAAACGTTCAAATGCAAACAGCCAAAAATTTTGCATGGGGCCATAATCTAAAACACACGAACTAAGATGACAACTTAGGTGCATATTTGGAGTTATGACACCTTTACCGTACATTCTCTCAACTCGTTTACAATATTGTAAGAGAAAGGCATCAGCTAGTTTGACTTGGTCTATAGTCACAGTCTTTAAGCATAGAATCCTGCATGCATGGACAAAATGTCTCCAGCATTCAAGGTGGTCACTGGTCAACAATCCACAAAGAGCAATAATTGAGTAATGTATCACCCAATTCTTAAATTGCTCAGCTGTAAAAGATGAAAACTCGGATTGGATCTTTGTAGGGATACGGCCAATATCTGGGGGTGCTAAGAATCTATCAATACGATTCTGCACTACACTAAAATGAGCATTTGTAATCAGCCCCGAAGCAATCCATATGCTCTGCAAGTGATGCTTTGCTATGCCGAGAAACAGATTATGCATGGGATCTATAGCTAACATAACCACTGGATCGAAGTATGAGAGCTTCAGTAGAGAAGAATATCTACAACCAAACATAGACTCGGCTCTTTTCCTTTCAGTTTTTGTTTGAAAAGCCATGATAGTGTCTATGTCTTGATTTGTGTTCTTGGATTCCATGTGTCTCTATTGAAGCCAGAATAATCCATATTAGCTACCAACTGAGCCGGGAAAAGGTTTGTAGCACCTTGAACAGCCTAAGCGTGCAGAATGGGATAGAAAACCACAGAGCTTTCTCCCAGCAGGGATATCACATGATACACACACTATAGCACAGCGTATCTTTTGTTTTCCATTTCCTTTTATTGTTAATTCCACTCCATTCCAAAACTGGTGGAGGTCTGTAACTAAAGGGTCAATAAAAGAGTTAATATCATGACTGGGCTCATGTGGTCCAGGTAGTATACCAACTAAGCAGATATTATGGATCTTATTCCTCACTGGACCTGGCAAGTTTAGCACCGTCAAGTATACAGCACCAACTGAATACTGTAGATGTTTATAAGGCTGAAACCAATCACAATTCAACATCAAAGCCAATGAGCCTTCATCTGTCAAAAAATGGTTATCTGTGAACTGTTTCCAAACATTTCCATCATATACTTCTGACAATGAGTTTCGGGCTGGGGTGCAGTTTCTCCATTCATTACACATTTCCAAAAATTATCATGAAGCAAAAGATTTTGTAGCAATGTATGAAGATCTACATAGCAATACGTCTTCAGGGGGGGAAATATCTTTTTACCACTTGCTAGTTCTACCGTTTTTAGCAACTTTGCATCCCACCTACGTTGCCTAGCACCAAAAGGGATACGAGGACAATCTTTTGGAATTTGCTGTGATCCTCGTACTTCAATACATTCAGGTAAGTCATATATACTGTAGCACCGCTTGCACACCACATACTGACGGAAACGTTTCCTATTAAAACCCAGGAAATTGCGAGCAGAGTACAGAGTACGAGGGAAAATTCGCCCAATTTCAGAGCAGGAAGAGTAGAGACGACCAAAAACGGGAAAAAAAAGCTTTACAAAAACGAATGAATAGGTCAATTACATTATCAGCAAGGTGGTAAATTGACTGCATATGAAAAAGGAATTGTAAGAACCAATGAATCAATACATACTGAGCATTTTGGGTATCATGATCATCTGTTGGATCCGCTGGCGGAGGGTGGTCTAGATCAGAGTTATCATATCATCTTGGTCCTCATCAATCCATAATTCGATACCTTTATCTGTGCATAAATATTATTTAAAATAATATCCATATAATAGCAACATACACAACACAGGAATACATACACAGATATAATGTACACAGTTTGTGATCGCCTATAGCAACCAAATTAAAGTTAAGGTTGGGGTATTTTGATGATGAAAGGGGATCATGTGCAAACCAATCAGCTTCATGACATTAATTGGGGGAGCATTTGACCACATTTAGCTACAAAATGTCATAAAACTATCGTACATACATACTTATATACACAATGTATCATACATGTACACTGGTACGAGGCTATACACGCACAAAAACAAAGGGCAACCTACCTGACTCAGATGCTGAGTCAGTCAGGGAATCATCATTGGAGTACTCCCCTCCAAACGAGCCTGTGTGGACATAGACATGATACATGGTGATTATTTATTGTAATGTACTTACTCAACATGTCATCATCAGTCACGTTTACATCAAATACAGGCTGCTCAAGGCTGACAAGAGGGGGAGGAGGGTCACAAGCAATATTAGAGTGGTTTGGCTCATTTGGACAGAAAGCATCTAACTCCAGTGAGGGTTCATCAAAATCACAAACAGGTTCCTCAGCACTCACACAGCGCTTCTTTATCCATTGACATGTTGAGTCATCATAGTAGAGCCTTTTATGTCTTTCAAATGTTTTCTTAGACAACAATAAATCATAATGCTGACATCTGTACTTTGCATCACTAGAAGTAGAAGCCATGATCTATCTTGAATTTCTCTCCCAGTTCCGTTAAATAGACGTTCCCGCCAAAAGCGCGTGCGCGGGAATATTATCCCGCGCGCGGAAAAAATTGCCTGCGCGCGCCATTCAGCTTCAGTCTGTACTAACTACCTGACCAAGATCTGATCTACAGTGCTTGTGTTGCGTATACGTTGCTGTCAGAGATTTAATAAGTTGGAAATGGCTCTAGATCCCAGTGAATTTTACCGCTATGAGAATCCTTCGGACGAAGCTGACCTATCTGAGTTGGAAGAGCCGAGTGATGAGCGTGCATACCTGAGTGAATCTGAAGGAGAGGCTCAGGATACTGACCAAGATAGAGTCTCTGACTCCCAAGAGAGCAACGACCACGTTCCAAGATGGTGCCGCGAAGAATTCAAGGAACAATTCAAGGCTGGCATTTCTGGGGCTCATACCCGCAAGCGTAAACAGCTCGCTTCTTCCCAGAAGTCACCTCCACCTCCAAAACATAGTCGCAAATCTGATGGTAAGGAGTGTGACGAAAACGATTTCCAGGAAATGAAATATCTACTTCAAAAGCTATGCAAGAAAATGGAAAAAAAAATGAAAGATATCTGAAAGAAATTCAGCAAAAGGACAGAAGGTGAGCCCTAATTATGGTATAAATCATGAACACTGGTATATAAAGGGTCACTATTGAGTAGTTTGTCAATCCAGTTATTGGTCGTGTTTATGGGTAGCTTAACTGTAGTTTGGGAGTCTTCTATATGTGTACTGTCACGCTGTCAATAGTCGTATCATCCCCCCCCCCCCCCCCCCCCCCCAACGGCTATCCACCGTGTTATATTATTTGGTCCCCCCAAGACAAACTCTGAAAACTAACCCCACCAGCCATTTATACCTAAAATGCAGCCCCTGATCCCTCTCATAAATGGCAGGGGGACCATGCACAGTTGCTATGGACAGTCTGGGGAGACCACTTACAGTACGACACTATAGCGAAATGATTTTTGAATGACATTGTATGTACATTGTAATCATGATAACTACATATAGCTCTACAACTGATGAAAGTGATGCCTCCACTTCTAGCAGCAAGACCAAGCGCACAATCCCTCCACGTGTTAGGGTAAGCTGATTTGTCTACCTATTCTATAAGTAGGATGTGACCACTGTTAAATAATTTTTATGGTCTGCTGTGCTTTGCAGGTCAGTTGTCTAGGAAATTAGGGAATGTACCTGACTTTGTCACTGTGTAAACTGACAGCCTTTGTGTAGAATAACTTAATTAAGCACTTGAGAGCCACTATTTACCCTTTCCACTGGACAACTGACTTGCAAAGCACAGTATAAGATTGGTAGGATTTTGTAGTCATGCTGCATATTTTACACTGTATCTATAGCAAGAAGTGAGGAAAGTATACAGAGCTCTATATGATGATGATGAAGATTTTCAGGGATAGAGCATTTCTCCTGGGTAAGAGTGCACTGCATGTAATTGTACATTGTATACTCACCATTAATTGACCAATTGAACAGCAAATCCATCAATTCCGACGAAAATACTCGTGTTTTGAACAAGCTGGTGAGAGAAGTGAAATCCTTGAATCCAGAATTTTTTTCAGGAGATATACGAGGTATTTTGTAGCTATCTCTACGAGGTGATAGTGATAAACTATACTTTTTTATTTTAGAAGCCTCCTATAGATACTACAAGACTAAGTGTGAGGAGGAAAGTGCCAAGAGACAGGGACTGGAGGATACCTTAAAGAAGTCCAAAAGAAAGAGGGAGAGGCTATTGAGGGTGAGTATAACCTGTTCCCCCCTCCCCTCTAACGATTTCATAACAAAAAGTGTCTCCATCCCATGATAATGTGTGTATGTATTAATTCTTTATGCCTCCCTTTTTCCTCATGCACAACAGAAACGAAAGAAGAGAGAATCTGCAATCCAAAAGAATACTAAACTCTCTGAGGACTCCAAGAAAAAATGGATGTTGGTTATGAAGAATGACTTCATGTCCTCCGACGACAGTAGCTCTGATGATGATACCTACGTTGTTCGTCCAATACCCTGGTGAACCAAATACGTGAACACTATGTTCGATAGGATTGACAAATACAATGCAGCCAAAAAATCTCCACAGGCCCGCCGTCAGATGAAGTCGAGGGTGATTGGAGCACCGTCATCACGCCCCATCCCAACCGGAGATGTTCCCGAATGGGCTGTGAATCAAGATACTGCAGCCTAATATGAGCAGCCAGTAATGGGACAGGGACAGTAGTGGTATGAATTCAAGCTGATCTTTTCTTGAGTATGCATTATCATCACTGTGATTCATTGCATCCACCCCATCAATCCAATGTGCTTGACCGTCACATTATTCTTGTGTGATAGATCACATTTCATTTGAACATAATATTATTATGCCATGACATTATGAAGCTGACATGTGTATAATTATTATATGAAATTTGATACATTAGAAGCTGAACATTTCTCCTATTGGATGCATGAATTCTGAATTTGTGTGGATCCCATTAAATCTGATACATTGGAAGTGTATCTCTCATTTAACACCCCGCATGCATGCATAGCCAACCTTCACCCTAACACATTTCACTCAATATTTTCATTGGGTATTGGCAGCAATAGAGGCAAGTGAGACAGAAAAAATACAATGTCCAAGCACTAACCAACGCACAGACAAAGTCCACTCAAACTTGAGATCAATAAAACAGTACATTGTAGTACCAGTGAATAAATAAAATTTAATAAATAAATGAATTTTTACAGTGTTATGAATATAGGTAGGGGTGGGCCATATACATAAGCTTTGACTTGTAGAAGCAATACTATGCAAGTGATTGCATGTTGTTTTAGGGCAGGTGGCCAGCCTAACCCAAGGTAAAAAAGCCTCACCACACAAAACCCTTTTTAGGGACAAAATTGTGGTGAGGAAAAACCCTGACTGTGCTCAACACAACACCCCGAGTTTGTGATTAATTTCAGTTCCAGTGTATGGGTTTCTGCTTGTTATCTTCAGTTGCCAGTCTAGCTCCAGCCAGTCCAGGTTCTCATTGCATCCCACGCATACGATCCCGATATCATTGATTCACGGTGCCCATCAGACTGAGATACCTTACGCTCACAAATTTTCGGGAATAATACATTTGCACAAAACAGGAATTGACATACCTGGCAGCATCCATCCATATAATATGGTAAAGATTAACTGTACTTGAAGTTGCCAGTTGTTGCCGAGAGTGCCCACTGTCAGCGCCAATCGCTTTAAATCCTGCACAGCCTACAGCATTCTATCCAATCAGAACCATCCGCATGCAAGGCATGCGCAATGTGACAACAATTAACATTCCACAATCAACAGCCTGTAACCAATGCATATTAGCTCATGCAACCAATGAGAGAATATTTTCCGTCTAATTCATATTGTTCAAACGACATAAAATATATATCTCTCCTATTGGATGCATGAAATCTGGACTGAAGGTCACCTTATATGTGATATGTTAGAAGTGGACATTGGATACATGACACATGGTTCTGTCATTTCCTGTCATGTACTATGAAAGCCTTCCTGAAATCCCACTTTTAATTTGTATCTGACAACCCTTTGACAGATGGTCAATCATACACATTTTCTACATCAATAATGTAGTCTGAAACTTAAATTTTCACCCTGTGGTACATTCCAATGGAATAAACGGAAGTAGGTTCATTCACCAGACCCTCTCTCTCTTTGTGTAGGAGGGGCTGGCACACGAGACTAATCTAGCTCTTTGACTTAGTGGGCGGGGCCACATATTTTGCATAAACGGCGAGTATACGGACTTCCGCGTGCAATGTACGTAGCAATGTTCATTGCAATTTTTTGCAAAACTTTAGTACGGGCGATCCGGGTATATTTTTGCTCATATCTCCATGACTACACGGGCTAGAGACTTCAAATTTGCTGGAGCAATAGTTCAAAGGTTGTAGTCAGTAATGGTGACCTTAACTCAAAACTTTTTTTTTCAGTGCATGCATTATGCATGGTTTTCTCGTGGACGGTCACATATCACTATAGGCCCCATAAATTGGCTTTTCAAAATATCATGCAGGCGGGTGACCAGAAACTTTGCTCGAGTGGCCTAAGCCTATTACTCAGTTTTCTTCACTCCAATCTAGCTACCTACTGTATTTTTTTTTATTCCGAGCGAAGTGAGGTTCCCACTCGATTGCACTTCTTTTTTTCCCCTATAAAACCGTTATGCGTACCGTAGAAACTGGTTGTTAAGCGCTGCTTGCTGTTAAGCGCATACCTTTTATTAAGCGCATAGTTTTGTGCGAGCCTTACCGCTCTTTGTTAGGCGCATATGCTCAGCAGGCCACCTGAACGACGAGCGATCGGTTACATGAGCCCAGAAAGAAGGGTAGAAGTATACTGGAGAAGAAAACGTCGAGTATTACGCTCTCTGATCGCTTCTTGGCCATCGTTGTAGGCCTTTCTACCCTCGACACGTTCTTTACGCATGCCCCACTTACCGTGTTTTAGCACTTTTAATTAAGCGCATGCTTCCTGTTAAGCGCATACTTTTTGTTAAGCGCATATTTTCTTGCTGCCGCGTGTTATAAGCGCTTAACAACCAGTTTCTACGGTATTGCATGGGATACACAATAGTATAGAGTACTAATAATAAAATTAATGCATACCCTAATGATAAAAAGATGAATACCATAGGATTGGTACCGTATAGTGGGAAACTTTCGAGGGAGAAAACTTTCACGGATCGGTAGGGAGGGAGCATTTCGCAGAGAAAACTTTCGCAGAATGTAAACTGATCGCATAATGGGTGTGGCATGCCTAAAATTTCATGGAGAAAACTTTCGTGGGTAACTGTGAAATTTGTGAAAGTTTTCTCCCTCAAAAGTTTCCCGCTATACGGTATATGTTATGCGAGGTTAAATTTATGTGATTTCTAGTTAAAAGTATTATGCGATTTTTATTTATGCGATAATACCATGAGCCAGACTCCACCCTCGAGGGTGGGATCTGGGCACGAGACTACCTGCTCTAATAGAGGAAAGAACTATCAGCCCTTAGTAGAGGTGATTAACGCTGAAAATACTCACCAGTAGTCCGTAAATATCAGCAACGTACTTCTCTCTGGCTCTTTCCAGACTCAAATTGTTGTATCGTTCGGCTAAACAGACTGAGCGCTTACTAGCAGATCGATCGCGTGTGCAATATGACCACGTGTATGCGGCACATGCTTCGGCCAGTCGCCCTATTGCGCAATGGATGTAATGCGCATGTTTATTTTAATTGTGCGATTTTGATAAAACTCATATAATTGCATAACTAAAAATACCGCATAACATACCAATCCTACAGTAACAAAAAATGACTGTCTGTGCTTCATAAATGCCACATAGCTATCCTGCATGGTTTCCCAAATTTCTAAAATCTCGCTCTTAGCCACCAGAGCAATAATTATAGGCCAACCTTTGCAGTCTGATCAGATTGCCAACCTGCTACCAAGTGTACAAAGCTGTGCAATGCTTCGTCTTGCCTATAAGTGTATGTACCCCATTTAATACATTGCTCCCTTAAGGCCTGCACTCCACTGTCACAGTAATGTTGTGGCCCCATTTCATCACTACTATTCACAGATTGGCTGACAATCGGCCCACTCTTTGAACATGTCAAACTGACAACCTAGCTAAAATTGGACTTACTGTGTGGGCGTAATGTTGCGTCCGTGAATTATTCGCACTTATCCTGTAGTCCCTTTGTCAGCTCTTTCATAAACACCTAAAGCCAGTATCCAATACTAAACTTTCAGACTCCTAGTCTTAACTAGAGCCTCACCAGAGACGGCCAAACAGATCTACAGAACACAAGGATTTTAGCACCATCTGCAACATTACCTTGCCCCACCGTAGCTAAAGCCTTGTGTTTTGGAATGTGCCAAGCATGAGGCTACCCCCCCCCCCCTCCCCCCAGCTCTGGTGCTGGTGCGGCCTACCTTCCCTTGTGGGGTACCAGGTATGGTGCAATGCTAAACCCTCACTAGTATGACGTCTACTAAATTATGTCCTCAGTAGCAATTTTACGTTTATTTTGTTGCATAAATGTCTTATGCAGGCAGTAGACTGGTAACGAAATAAATGTCTTACGCAGGCAGTAGACTGGTAATATAACGAACTTATTAATGCTTGGCACGCATGCGCATGTGGGTTACAGTAGTCTGTTTATTTATTTCTTTGTCTATCTGTCTGTCTGTTTGTTTTTGTAATGCAGAAAGTTTTATAGACAAAAACAAACAGACAGACAGATAGACAAAGAAACAAATAAACAGACTACTGTAACCCACATGCGCATGCGTGCCAAGCATTAATAAATACATAATTATGACATGTGCATTTACATGACATTGTATGAACATGTGTGTGTACCACTATGAGAGCTTATGTACAATATTTGAGTGGATGTCTGAATTAGCAATAATTCAAAAAATTATGCATGAAGCCAGCTTCTGGAATTCTGAGGCAGTGAAGTGTTAGCTACAATAGCAGCCAACCAGGTATACTATTGTTTATTCCTTAATGCATATTAAATTCATAAGCAGAGAGGTACTTACATGCTATAATAATATTATTTCAAGTTTGGAGTCAATCCGTAGTGTAGTTTTTGAGTTATAGGCGTCCAAAGCAATCATGTTACGTGCCATTCCCCTATTGGAATAGTACACACATGCCTGGCAGAAAAATTGTGATGTTTAGAAATTTTGAAACAGCCATATCTCCACAACCACTCAATGAAATTTTACAGAATAAGACTAGTAAAATTATTATTATCTTGAAGCCTTCTTTATTATGTGTACCAAAGAAAGTGTAAGGAAATTTTGATAATTATAATAAGTATTATAGATCGCATAATAATTATACATGTGGCTTTATAATCATACATGTATGTATATCTTTCTCTTCAGTGATGCTGTTATTATCCATGCTTCCAAATCCAACTTTTATAATATTGGGAGAACTACCCCGAGTGACTTATCATGGTGATTCCGACAGAATAAAGTGACATCGTTTTCAGCATGAATAAAACAAACTTGCCGACGTTTCGACTAGATGCTCTAGTCATCCTCAGGGCAAAAGGGAAGCGAGGTGCGAAAAGCTACTATTGGGCCTCAATTTTCTGTGTCAAAATGATATGAAAAGAAATGTACCACAAACTCTCACGTACCAAGCTTCCATCAATACTCTTTTCAGTTGACTACTTGATGCTGTGCAGTGTTGGCTACTCACTTTAAATTTAGCTATTACGCTCAGATTCTTGCTATCATCTTTCTCTGGCAATCACAAGTCTGCTAATCTAGTTAACTTTCTATCTCCTCATCATCAGTTTCTTGGTTGGGTTCTCCTAGGTTAGAGCAAGCATCCTCTAGTCTGCCTCATTTTCTTGTAGTGGCTATGTTTACCATGTTAAATATAATCGATACTAGCAACAGCACTGTTAGTGTCATTAGCAAAATTCTTTGTTGTATATAGTTCAGGTATAATACCTAATCAACTAATCCATAATATCTGGCACATGAGCAATAGGATTCTCTATAACAATCATAAACTTGGCTAGCCACAAAATTACTGTCTGCACTGTGATTGCTTCATCACACCCTCCCTCCTTCAGGTTGGTTGTCACCTCCCGCTTGCAATTGCTCATCGCCTGCTTCACGTTGTTCTTGTCCTTCAACTAGAATGTCTCCTTCATCTAGTTTATCCCCTCCTTCATCCTGGTCGCTAAGCTCGTTCCCTGCATCTTGATTGGCTTCTGCCGTACCTGCAGCCATAGATAATAATGCAGTTGACGACCTTTACCTAATATTATCATTACCGCTATAAATTAATAATATTATGCTCATGCGCACAAAGTACATGGGCAGATCTGTCATAAACAGCTCATTAATTCTTACCTTCTGACTGCATTGTCCCTTGATGAAGTGGCATAGTGTTGACTGCATTCACCAATTCTGTTTTTTCAGTAGCGGCCATTCCTGTCATATAAATAGCACTATCAACGCCCTTATGTTGAACTAAAGTTTTCACTTGATCTTCCTGCAGACAACTAAACGGCTGATAGTACTGTTTAGGACAGCTTCTCTCTGCCATGGGCTTCAATCATCACTTGTTTACGCCTCGGAAAAGGTATTCGATCGTGGTTTATAACCGCGTACGTACATTTGTACTATAGGAACCAACCACATTGCAAGCCTATAACACTGACTATGAATTTCTCTTCACGCAGTTCTGGACACAGGATGAGGCACTAAAATAGATCTATTGCAAGTATTGTGTACTCACAGCTCAGTTCACTGTTTAATACCAATTCTGTTTTATATAATATGACAAACTTAGACTACATCCCTCGTCCCTCACGAAAAGTACTGCACCGCGCTGCTGTACACCGCCATTCGGACACATCGACAAACTGCGCATGCTCCTTATTACATAATATTGGGGGCGCGCGGCTTCAGCCGCCATGGACTCCCCCCCCCCCCCCCCCCGAGTGCGAGCTCGCCAAATAAAGCAAACTGAGAAAATCATCGTTCTATTAAGTAACTATACGTGAAATCCACGGAAAACTGGATATTTCCTGGTTTCTGAAACTAATACACGGTGTAGGGAAAGTTTCTGGAAACGGTTTCCAGAAACGGGCCAGGTATAATAGACAAATACATGCGTACGCAGACGACCTCGGACGACCATTACCATCAAGTTGTGCGTAATGGCTAGCGACGGCGGAGCCTCGGGCGAAGCAGATCTAGAGTCAGGGATGGAAATTGCTGAGCTCGAGCAAGAGCCAACTGAATGTGAAAGTGAGGTACCTGGGTAAGGCCCGAATGTGAATGCCAGGGGTGGTCTGGGTACCAGAATGGGGCCGAGACTATGGGGCACGAGACTAGGACTGTGCGGCAGGAGGTTAGGTTAGGCACTCACTGATCTGATATTTATATCATGTGAAAAGTTCAAGATGCTGGGTATAGTGGCTCAGCAGCTTGAATTTAGCACATTTGCTTCTCAGGGTCATGGGTACGTGGGAGTACGGTACCGAGTTAGCACCACATAATTAAAAATATTATAGTGATTCCACCTTGACCCCCCCCCCCCCCCCAATGTATGAACGACTAATTGATTGCAGTGGTGAGGGCTCAACAGTGCCAGGGGTCAACAATGTGTTTGATCTAAGGAGTCGGAGGTGGCAGGAAAATGGGGCAGGTGTTATGTTTGGTAATGAGGTAAACATGATAGCTACAACTTTGAATTAACACTAACCATGATCGTGGATTTTGAGATGTATAATTATGCTAGTGACTAAGTCAGAGGAGGTCAGACATGATTATACACATGCACTTGACTGCCGCATCAGAAATTTTAATTTACACCGTGCATGTTTATTGATGAGTCGATGTCAGCCATTTTTATGCTGGGTATGGTGGTCCAGGAGTGCTCTCTCCAAAAGGTACTGATGATTATCTAGTACAGGTTTTAGAAATTAAGTGCCTAATTCATCCAGTAGTGTGCTTTATCAGTCTGGGCCTGTTCCTACATACATGCCTTGACGACTGGGACACAGCAGGTCTCAGGTACTAAATCGATTATAGAGTTGCAATTGCTGTTTTAACCTTGAAGCTATGTACTCTTGGTGATGGTCAGGCCAGTCGTATGATTGGTGAGCTATAGTGACTTGCTATTTTAGAATAGTTTTGCTGACAAAGCAATTTTTGGCTCATACATGATCACGTCTTCCTCTGGGTTCTAGTCACTGCATGGATCTCACTGTAATCCATGATACTGTATATTACTTTCGTACAGTATGTTGATGTGTAGCTACACCCTTCAATGTACATAATTTTATACTCATTACAATAATTATAATATTATACAGGTACAGGTTGCTTTGAACGTTGCCCCAAGTCTTGTAGCTTCAAGATTATCAGAAAAAACAAAGAGAGTTTATAATGTGGTAGGTCATGTTAATGTAATGATGCTATTTCCTATATTATAGCTCATTATTAATGTTTACCTAATAATATTCAGAAATACCAACTATTAGTACGGTTTGCCGCTTCAATGGATCCTCCGGTGCTCATTAATGTTGGTATTGAACCAGCCCCACCACAAGTTGTTATTGCATACTTCAGTAAGTTACAAATAGATTACTCTTACAGTAATTGTATACATGTAGCTATAGTATAATTATAATAACATTACTATTATATAGGAGCAATGGCATTCGGCAAAATGGTACCAGTAAAAGACACTCGAGGAAATCCAATTTTAACTATCAATGGAGCCGCACGAATGGGTGGTGGATGGGGATATGAAACCTTCCGCTCGTCCTTCCATGCCTTAAAAACAATCCATAGGATATTCTATGGAGATTCTTCATATGAGACTACTTCAAGTGGTAGAATTGTAGGAAATCCATTTATGTGCTCAGAAGTCATCGTATCCTATATAGCATGCATGAATGCATGCTCAGTGCAAGTATTATATAATAATTGATAACCACCAATATAACACAATTGGTACATACAAATTTGACTTAACAACTATCTTACAGGAAGTATATCATTCCATTCTGCGAGGCATTACTAGGCCTGACTTTTGTGCTTCACATGGGCGTCCTGTTATTCTTCCTGAGTCAGCTAGAAGATTTTCAATTCCAGATTTAGTTAAGATGCATGACTATGTGATGCATCATGCAACCGATGAGAACATCCGTAACTGGGCCTATATCATTATGTCGATTGGACTGTTCTTACGTCAAGACGAGGCAGCAAACTTACTACTGAGCAGTATTACTCCTGCAACAAATCCCAACTCTGGTGAGCCTATCATGACTCCAGAGGGCTTGCCCCACTGCCTGGTGGTTACAATTAAACGTGACAAGACAAACCAAGATGGTCCAGGTAATATAATATTATAATAATATGATTGAGAGCGTTAACATTGTATTATTCACTGTAGGCAGGCAGTTATTCTTGAGACGAAATGTTAAAAACCTTCATCTCTGTCCAGTGATATCCTTATTGACATGGCTATCTATACTAAGGTATAGCTATACATTGGTATCAGTCTGTGCACTGCGATAATTTTTATAGTATATAGCCTTTATTACATGCACCAACGATGTGCTATCATAATATTATCATTCATTATAATAATAGAGATAAGTACAAGTGCACAAAGGGTTACGTTTTCACATCTTTGAGAAAAGGGCAACTCAATTCCAGGCTGTCAGCAGCTCATTTTCTACAGATTGTAAAAAGACTGGCGAAAGGTATAGCTCACAATAATATTATTATAATTAGCATTATTAGTATTATTATCATGCAGACTCAGATTTGCCACACTGGAATGAATATGGAACACACAGTATGCGACACACAGCTGCATACTTTGCTTCTTGGATTGGAGTGCCACCTGAGACTATTCAGGTATAATAGCTAAGTAGCTACCGCTAGCTATACTGACTACATTAATTTTAACTTGTATTTATTGTCCTCTAAACAATGATTTATAGATACTGGGCAGATGGAACTCAACGGTTTATTTTACTTATGTGAAGTCAGCTGATAAGGACAAAAGAGACTGGACAAGTTTGAATGTTGAAAATGCAGCTGACCCTGTAGAGAGTAATATGGATATTTTTGGCTCTGCTAGGTCGTAATATGACTCAGTGTATTAGTTTATAGATGATATAGCTTTGTATTAATTGATTCATCATTTTGAATGTTAGTTTGCAGTGACGGACACCGTCAAAACTAATGCACGAACACGTGGGAGATGCATGCTTACACATTCTAATATCGACGAGTAGAAAGATGCTTGCCGCCTTTTCGCTCAACTATATCATAATAGAATGTGGTTAAGGATCCGCATGCTTGCTTCTACTTGTGGATTTCCCTATGATTACTGTCGCACTCAAATGTCCTTGCTACATTAGGTTTTTGGGTCGTGGTGGCATCGGATTTGCAATGCAAAATTCTACTCTCAGCAGTGCGTATAACGTCGTTTGAACGGTATATAATAGTATACATGCGTTTCACGTACTAAATACAGACAAGTGGAAGACCCCTGAACGTCCGTGCACTATCGTTTAGAAGAATTATAATAGTAGTACGTGTATGGGTTTGGGTTTGGGTAGGCTATAGCTATATAGCTAGCTATTGCCTAATAAATAATGGTAGCTAGCTCGTACATGTACGATGTGCACATGTGAATCATGAAGGCACCGCGCGGTTGCCAATTTAGAGTGTCTCAGTTTCAGATACCTCACCGGCGATTCTTAGAAACCTGTATGCCAACCTCTACGAAGTAAGTAATGCAAGCTGAGAGTTAGTGACGTCGACTTGGATCGCTATTAGCTACGTAGCTATATGGCTAAAAGCTAATTAGATATTAACAATTATTATTATTATTATAGCTCAGTGAACTCACGTGATTGTGCATGAACAATCATTAATCAGCTCAGACTGTAAAGATCTTGACTGTTACTATCTCACTTCTCCGGATGCCTCCACGACGTAAGCGAGGAGCTAAGGCTACGAAAAGGGTGCACGAGGAGCCCGCTCCAAAACGACACCGTGGCGCGGTTGATAAGCAGCGCCGCAGCGGTGAGAGTGCGGCCAACTGTAGATCTGATGATGTACTACCGGGTGCTGAGCAGGATCATGACTCAGAGGAGGTGGGTAGCTAGTTAAGCGTTCAAGTTTAATTTGGTACTGTTTGAGGGGACGTGGACATGCCATGATAGACTCCCGGCACTCTTCAGATCCTGAGCAGCATGTTCTAAATAAAGCACATTCAATCCATGGCTAGCTGGGGACAGCCGGCACCAGTTCTGCAACCTTAGCAGCCACTGTGGTAACAAGATTAGCTAATTGTTATGAACCCCCTCAGATATCACCATGGACTAATGTGTACTATATGATATGCCATCAGCCAGCTACGCTCGGACATACTTGTACATTACTGTACTATTAGCTTTAACAAACCCTTGGCACATGTGCGATGGTTACAGTAGTCTACTGGTGGAGGGGGATATTCCTCAACATATTAGCTATAGTGCTTCTAGTATGGCAGCGAGTGGTTACCTCATCTATGATTTAAAATTGTTATTGACTTCATTCCTATTCACAGGGTACTCAGCTGGATGATGATGGTGGTGCCGCTGATTTTGAAGACCAGTCTGTGGCGAGGAAGCAACAAGTAAAGCAGGTATGAAAGATTGCTATACTAGATGCTTGTACTGGCAACAAGTGTACGGTAGCTACAGTAACGGTCCTCAAAGGTAAAACAGAGAAACGGTTTGGTGAACTTTTTGTTCAGCAAAAGTTTTGGTACTGCTATGTGGTTGGGTCATTATTAATTTTACTGTCTCACATTACGTAATATAGGTGCTTCAGCTGCTGCACTGTATAGTAAATAAGGGTCATTATCTAAGTTACTTACTGCCCACATCCTTAATTGGCTCTACTGAACTTATGTTCAGAAACCACGCATGTAGTTGTCAGAGGTGATTGTGCAGCAGTGTTCTCCCCAGCATGCTGGGATATGGATAGGGGCCCCCATCCCTTCAGTGCTGATTTGTCTTTAAAGTGGGATTGGGATGGAGCCAAAATCTTTGATGTGGACACTAGCTCCACCCAAAATAATGCCTTCCCCTACGCCTTCAATTTCGGCTGGAGAGAACACTGTACAGCATGCATGCAGATCCTCGGATTTGGGCAGTAACCTACCATAAGAGTGGGTAACTTTGGTGCATGAGCGTTCAATTTTATTGGATATTTTCACACAAATAGGCAAGTTTTTATGTTGGTGATCTTTACCATATTCGCCAAATTGCCATAGTTAAAATCTCAGCAACTTGAGTTTTCCGCTATAAAATTCAGAGAGTAAAAATATATGTAGATTATGCATGCATTTGTAGCCAGGGAGCTATTTAGTTACGTGTAGTTTACCATGCAGAAACAAAAGGATAAGAAGATGCCAGTGAAAACACATGAAACTATGTATATTCGTACCCTAAAGTCTTGTGTCAAGGACAAGGAGCTTTTGCGGACCAACCGTCGTGGCTTGGTTCCTTTGAATGATGACCAAGACAAACCAACATTTGCACTTGATGAATTACACCGCAATCGTAAACGTGGTTTATCATACAAAGCCATAGCAAAAAAGATTGGCATCGATACTTCTAAGGAAGATGTACTAGCTATTTCCAGAGTGCTTGAATCTGGTGGCAGTTTACCCAGCATTGAGTCTATTTCTACCCCTTACCGTCGATCCTTGCCATCTCCTCTTTGGTTCTTGTGGGATAGTGAATTGGAAATCATTAAGAAATCAGCATTACCCTCCACGTCTGTAGTAATGTCTCAAAATCCTCATGTTAGAATTCTTAAACACTTGGGGGAAGATGCTGGATGGTTGCTTCATACCTACTGCCTAGTACAAAATGTAGTGCATTCTGAGCTACGAAATAGTTTTGAATATGCATCTGGTGTGTCACCATTAGGTGAATTAGACAGGTGGACTAATGCCCTCCCTAGCTCACTTATTGATCAGGTTTTGAAAATAGAAAAGGAAGTAACTGATGCCGCATGCCAGATGACGAAAGAGCATACTTCAGGTCATGGGCGATGCCACTGTGGTGCTGTTAAAAGCCTTAAATTTAAATGGAAGAGTCATCCTATTCAGTATCCTTCTTTCTTTTGGGGCTGTGTGAAATACACATCATATGATAGAACATCGCACGACTCAGCAAAATCTCAAGCTGGTTCTGTATGGGCTATTTTGTCGGACGTAGGTATATCACTGTTACCCACAGATGCCAAACATTTGCATTCCAAATGCTCCACTTTGCTTGGGGAAATAGAAGCTGCCAATGATTTTGTAGAGATTGATCAGTTCAACAAGGTGTATGGTGGTCCTTCAGAGTCCTTACCTATAAAAGGAGTGGAAGATGTTATTTCTTCACTTCGTGATATCCTGGTTGCTGTGGATTCATTTATTCCAGAAGAAGCAGAGAAAGACCATCACCTATTAAATTAAGTCCTCATTGCCAAGTATGAATTTTCACTACTATGAACCCTTGACCACATCCCCAGTGGCTGCATAGTTCTAATGGTGCATGTGGTAAAGGTCGTCAATACACACATCGATGCCGGGGCCTCAATCGCAGAGATGGAGTCTAAGATCAACTTTCGACTTCGAGTTTCGATGCTTCAATCAAAGGAGATGAACTCGACAGCACAGTACAGCTTCCGAACTTCAGATCGGTTGTGGCATGACGCGTGCTATAAATAGCGCAAGGCTAGCTTTATTTATCCACAGGATTACGTCAGCCAGGAGAACGCGTGAAGTTCGGCTGGCATTACTTGTCGGAGAAAGTAGCACTCAGCTTTTAATGTATTCGCTGGATATGTATGTAAGTTAATATACGATTCTGTGGATTTTCAGGTCTCAGAAGTGTTCTGTAAAGGCTCTGAATTTTAGCGCTATGACGACATAGGTTACATCATAATTACAACATAATTACCTTATAACCGCAAAAAAGTAAATTTATACTGGGGATGTAATAACCTTTGTTACTCATAAGTTTACTGACAATACTATACTTCCAATGTTGTAGCAATGTATTATTATTACACTGCATGTATATTAATTATTATGATTTTCCTAGGGTACAGATTTTTATTATTAGCGTTTTTTGATTTGGGAATCACAAAAATTTCGCTCATGAAAATTAATGCCTTTGTGAGTGGATTCAACTGAGATGTGGGGTATACATACCGTCAAAAAGAAACCATCACCCATGGTGATTCTTTGCAAGAATATAGCTCAGTGATCATAAGGAGTCAAGCGTGTGTATCATTGCTTGTGCAGCACCATGGATGTCTTTCTGCAAAGACTCTGAGTTGTTGTCACAAATTTTACAACCACAAGATAGTGTTATCTAGCTTAATTAGCACCTGGAAAATCATTAACATAGAATTGTGTACAAGTGGACTGGCCAACTCATGCACAGAGTACAAGCTGAGATATTGCACACTGTGAGACTGCATACAATTTCCTACATGTTTGCATGCTGTCCCCTGAAGTAATTATAATATATAATACGCAACAATAGGAGAGCACATACCACCCCTGGGAGTAGTGGCATGCTCTTCAGTCTTAGGCTGCATACCTTCTCCTGCAGGTCAGGTTACGGTCTATGGAAGTGAATGTAAGATTACAGATGTAACAGGAGAGTGGATGCCACCTCCTAGGAGGGATGCCACGCTCTTGGACAGAGGCTGCATGCCTTCTCCTGCAGGTCGGCTTACGGCCTGCGGAAGTGAATGTATTTTAGGTAGAGATTACACATGCAACAGGAGAGTGCACGCCACCTCCTAGGAGGGATGCCACGCTCTTGGACAGAGGCTGCATGCCTTCTCCTGCAGGTCGGCTTACGGCCTGCGGAAGTGAATGTATTTTAGATAGAGATTACACATGCAACAGGAGAGTGCACGCCACCTCCTAGGAGGGATGCCACGCTCTTGGACAGAGGCTGCATGCCTTCTCCTGCAGGTCGGCTTACGGCCTGCGGAAGTGAATGTATTTAGATATAAATTACAGATGCAACAGGAGAGTGCACGCCACCTCCTAGGAGGGATGCCACGCTCTTGGACAGAGGCTGCATGCCTTCTCCTGCAGGTCGGCTTACGGCCTGCGGAAGTGAATGTATTTAGATATAAATTACAGATGCAACAGGAGAGTGCACGCCACCTCCTAGGAGGGATGCCACGCTCTTGGACAGAGGCTGCATGCCTTCTCCTGCAGGTCGGCTTACGGCCTGCGGAAGTGAATGTAAATTAAACCTATAGCAGGAGAGTGTACACCACCTCCTAGGAGGGGTGCCACACTTTTTGGTTTGAGGCTACATGCCAATTCCTACATATGTCCACTTACCGTCTGCAGAACTAAAATTTAATGTTAATGACTACAGCCATGATAGGAGAATGCTCAGCTAGACCTGTCACATGATAGAAGATGAGCATAATAATATTGCCTATAGCTCTTTTCATGACAGACATAATATCATACTGGCACAAATTTAAAATGTATAATTATTAAATTTTAAGGACAAAGGATAGTCTTTAAGTATACATCACCTTGGTATATACCACACTTGGAATATTATATGCATGCAGAAAGATAACTAGTGATCACTTTGACTGCTTTACTACTGTCTCGTATAGCTTGCTAGCTGTTAGCTTTCTATAGTTAGCAATACAAGCCTGCGGTCCATTTGGGTAAGTATTCATGAACTCAAAAAGTTTAGAACGCTTGGATCTGGCTGCTTTGGTACTTTTGTGTCGCTGAAATTCTCTGGGAAGTTCTTTAAATGGTGGAAGAATTGAATCTCCTTTAATCATTTGGTTATAAAAAGTTTTTAAGTCTATGCCGAGAGTATTAAAGTGCTGGATAACTCTGCTGGATAAATCCGGTGCTTCAGGTGGACTGCTACCACTGCCAGGAGAGGGATTAGCACTACCAGGAGGGGGATGAACACTGCCAGGAGAGGGATTAGCACTACCAGGAGGGGGATGAGCACTGTCAAGAGAGGGGTTAGCACTACCAGAAGAAGGATTACGTCTACTGTAGCGTTCTAGTTGTTCTTTAAGTTCATCCCCAGTCCTCTGTATACGGTCCATTTTCTGGGTAAAAAATGTTTCTCTAGCTTCTAGCTCCTTAATGCGATGCTCCTTTTCAACCAGTTCTCTTTGCAACCTCTGAACCTGCATGCTGCTTTCACTACTTGATTCATCAAGCCTGTGAATTACATGTAATGTCCCAGAGCTCCCAGTGGGGTTGGGAGGAGACGATTGTGGTTCTGGGTTACTGTGATGGACATTAATGAACTCTTCAATCCCTTGGATTAAATTGTTGGTAGTGCTAAAATGATCTGGAACCATGGTACTCAGAAAGGATGTAATTGCTCGATCCAAATTGTCATCTGAAGGGTAAGAGAAATACATATTAAATAATATTATAATAATTATTGTTGGCAAAATTGCCAAGTATCTCTAGTCTCGCGGGCCAGCGCCCCTCAGTAGTCTATGAGTGGCTTCTGCGGTGCATACTATCATTGTTCTAACCAGCTCACCGATTCCACTACAGTGGCACTCGTCACTGAAAGCATCATCTTCGCTTTCTGAAGAGTTTGCTTGATCTCCACCGCTTGAATTCACTGTGGCACCGTTCAGTGAGTCGCAATCCCCGCTGGTTTGACCGTCAGTCCCTCCAGTATCATCCATGGCCATTCTGTGCTTGTAGCTGATTAACATGTACATGCATGCATGTAACGTGTTGCAACGTTGAGACACTCCCTGTATCTGATTGGTCGAAACGATCCGAAATGTCATGTGACCGTAGAAACGACTCTCATTGGTTGAAACAGCTCGCGGCGTTTGTTTCTGAGGAAATGTGAACGATAGTCCACGATCTCTTCTACGCTAGGTTCGAATTCTGGATCCCAATAACCTTTCATGCTCGCTAAACAGTCTTTACAGTAATTTCATCATAGGTTTCATCACTGTATACATGTAGTACCGGTAATTTCATCATCGGTTGGCCGAATTGTTTTTTGTTGATTGGGAGGATGTACAAATATACTACTATTAAAACTCTCAGGCACCATCCCAGCAGGGCTTCTGAATCAAATCAAACACTAGGAAGGAAATCTGGTCTGAAATAAGAAATCAACCATCACTGGAAATCATAGGAAATCTGTTTGAAATCTTGTGATTTCGAAATACCGTAGATCGTTGTGGACTCCTCATCAAATTTGACAGTAACTCCAGTAATGATGTCAACATTCGGCATCTACTCCAAAGTGACATCCCTTGAACCAACTATAATCTTGGTCTCAAAACATAGCAACTACCTCTCAACGTCATAGTAAATGTAAAAGTAAGACTTATTATTATTATTATCGAATTGGTAAAACACACCACAATAGGTGCAACACAATTAGTATAAAATAATTAGTAGTAAACTAAAGTTGTATAATTAATTTTTATTAATAAGTTTTGCTAGCAAGTACACATAAATAAAACATCGTCCAATAAGTGATCATTTAAAATTGGGTCAAGCTTGACATCACGGATAAACCCGGCCGGCACAAAGAGATTCTTGGTCAGAGTAACATTTCAAATGACGGTGACCGCGTACAGCTTGTTGTAACCCAAACTGGTAAAGGTCAGGGTAGAGCTTTGTGTGAATACATCAAATAGCACAGGGGACTTAGACTTTAAAGCTGACATCAAGAGCTTGCTGGATCTGGTAATGACCATGTTATAAAATTAATTCCCGCTAATTGATGTAATATCCCAGATCTTCCTGAATACATTGTTAAAGCTGATCTCAAGAGATCTTAATTCGGATGAAGAGGACATCCATAGAGCGGAACCGTAAAGAGAGAGGCAAAAACTGCGAAAAAGCACTGTTTTAGTGAGTGGATCACAACAGGAAAAGGTATGCAGCATTCAGTTAGCTTTGCG
Source organism: Cliona cf. orientalis (assembly GCA_963930775.1). Taxonomy (NCBI): domain Eukaryota; kingdom Metazoa; phylum Porifera; class Demospongiae; order Clionaida; family Clionaidae; genus Cliona; species Cliona cf. orientalis. The sequence continues at coordinate 4,208,743 of OZ005691.1, read as the reverse complement.
AGTAAGATCCTTTTTATTATAATAATAATAATAGTACTACTAATAAACATTGTAGTCAAACGTACACCTATATAATATATTATTTGTACTACAGTGCGTGGGTGCATCAAAGGCACTGCCTAGCATAGACCACCAAGGTGTAGTCTAACTGCCAATTAGGGCAGTTATACTATGCTTAGTCAGCAATAGATGGTACAGCTGTGGTACAAGCCAGACAAACTACATACTACTGAGGTTATCACACATACACTTGGTGGTTATGCAAATAGACACCTCGGCTCCGCCTCGGCGTCTCTTTGCACAACCACCTCGTGTATGTGTGATAACCTCAGTAGTGTGCAGTTTATCTATAACATACACCCTCAACAATAGTCCTCGAATGAATGGACTCATTCAAATACCGCTGCTAACACATTGTCAAATGGGGTGATCAAATCTGATTCAATAACTAGAGCTCTATAGAGCACATACCCCACGCGCACATTGCGCAATTTATAGATCTACTTTTGTGTGTATGGGGAAACAAATATTGAGTAGAAATGCTGCTTGGTTGTATCAAGGGCTTATAATAATATTATTATAGACTCCATACTAAAGCCCTTGGTTGTATATAGGCTCCTGGTGATATCAGCCAAAAAATCATTGACTCTCTCTCTCTCTGCACCAGATCTAGGCTATAGGTAGATATAGGTATCTTACATTCTGATTCGATGGGGCTTTGCATTCCAGTCTGCGGATAGCTAGCAGCCAAAACCTGTGCCACTAGCATTATTGACGACCTTTACCAGTTCATATTTACCCCACGCGCATGCGCAAGGGGTAATGTCTGTCGTCGTTGTCTGTCATTAGCACAAAAATCGCCAAATCTGGAGATCTAGGCATCTGAGCGACTCGTAAATACAACATATCCGTCAATATCGCCGAAAAAACTGGCTTCAGTATGCTTCGAATCGTTTGGCAAGGTCCACGAGCGTTGCAAATACTGCGTTTTGTTGGCCACGCCTATGGACACTGCCCACTCATGCGCACAATATGTAGGTAAAGGTCGTCAACCGGCTGCTCGCATCATCGAGCTCTCTGAACACAGATATACTCTGACATCGACGCTGCAGCGCGCGCAGGGTATGTGCTCTATAGATCTAGAGCTCTAGTTGTTATGAGCAGAAAGCACAAGACCTGCATACATAATGCATTGTGTGGGCACTGTCGACTAGTAGGTGCGGTTACAAAGGCTAACTAAAAGGCACTGTTAGTGACGCTCGTGGACTAGCTATGTCCCTCGAATCGAAGCACGCATTGCAACCAAACTCCCAGTGACTACAAAATTAAATTAATAATTTTCGCTAAGCTAATGAGTTCTAGGTATCTTGCTAGTTGGTCGGTTGTTCCTGTAGAGCAGTACTTGGAGGAGAATGAGAATGTCCACGATGACTTGCAGTGAGCCACAGACCCAGAACTGGAGTGGGGCCTGCCTCATGATGAAGTAGACTGTCTTGAATGTGTCACCACTGAACCACATGAGAACCATCTGTACACTGCAGAATAATTACAGTAGGGGGTTATTATTATGGTGGCTCATATCTTGGAATTAGAGTGGAAGTGAATTTCTACAATGGAAATACGGTTGAAGGAAGTGGCCCTTACAAGCCACCATAAAGCCACCATAGGGTTATTCACTCTCAGTAATGATCTAAATCTATGATAGGAATTTGACAAACTACTGTCCAGCCCCCTCCGATCCCCCGCAGCAAAAAACAATAATACTTTATTTTCTGTGCTAGCTAGAGGGGCTGACCTCATTCCTTCGGTAGATTGGTTGCTGAAGTTCCTCCAGAGCTGAGGTAGACCTAGGCAGGCCTCCAGCAGGAGAGAGGCAAAGCCAAGAAGCTCAATGTAGAGGGAGACATTGATGAACAGTGCAGTGAGCAGGCCACCAGCCAGTGAGAACAGGGAGACAAAGATACAATAGTCACTGAAATAGGACCACCTCCAGAAATAGTTGTAGTCAAAGTCTGAAATATAAGATAACAATAAAGACATAATGCTGACAAGGGTGCACAGTGGAAATACCTGATGAGTGGCTACCCTCTCTATAATCAATGGCCATTAGGCCTGCGCTAATTATTCAGGAATAATTTTTTGAATAATAGGCAGCTTTTTGCAGAAGTTGAATAATGGGCTCTTCAAGTACTCAACGAAGTACTGCGCATGCGCAGACCATGCTGTCAACACGTGCTTCTTAAGACTTTGTACTTCCGCTAGCAGTCCTCGATCGTTCTCAAAGCTCCCCAAGCATCTGACCTAACAAGAAAGAGGAAGATTGACTCGAATCCGCCCGTTGGCCAAAAGAGGTCCAGAGGTCAAGGTTCTAGTGAGCCAAAGTCCGGCAGTGCAAAAGATCGAGTGAATGAATTTCCTGACGAGTGCTTGACTATTAGTAGAGGTGGAAAACTATTTTGTAGTGCCTGTAGGGAAGAGCTAAGTCTGAGAAAGAACATTATCACCAATCATATCGCCTGCAAGAAGCACTGGACAAGCAAGGAGAAGGTCAGGACAAGTAAAGCTAAAGACCAAACTAACATTGACAGTCTGAGGATCTATGATGCTGAGCACCACCCTGCATGTGTCAGTGAAAATCTGCCAATGAGTCAGTGTGTATAGGCTCAAGATTTTGAAGACTTTTTTGTGTGCTGCCATCCCTCTCACAAAACTAGACGCTTTCCGTGATCTACTTGAGGAAAATGCCGTACGGTCCCTATTATTTTTGAATAATAGGGACATATTGTTGAATAATAGGGAGCAAATTAAAATATTTGAATAATAGGCAAATTTAAGTGAATAATTAGCTCAGGCCTAATGGCCATTCACATTGGTCCCAACGGCATCACCATGTATCATAATATAATTATTATAACATAGGAAATAACCCCTGAGATACATTGTAAGGCCACTCCTCTATAATGGCCAAAACTTCATCCTCCAATAGTTGCCACCATTAAGGGGTGCCACTGTAGATAAGAACATAGCCCCAGTACCTTAACAATAACCGACGTCTCTTTTCTTCACTCTTTTTATGCTCTACTACATGTACATCTACTACATGTCATGTACATTTTCATGATATAAATGTTTTTGTGCTTACCAGTTAATTTTCTGACCACAGTTCCCTTCTCTGTGTTGACCTCGACGCAGATGTGCATCATGGCCATCATTGTAGCTATCATGATGACACTCTGGACCAGCAGAGGAAGCTCAAAGTGCTTACCAAACCTGCAGACATAGACTGGAAGTTCAATGTTGCCAAAATTATGCATTGTGAAGCTGCTACAATATCAGATCCCCCCCCCCACACACACACACACACACTAATACCACTTTGGATTTTACTGTGCATTTGCGACTTGAAGCAAAAATTCGTATCTCATGACCCAGGTTTACATCAAGACTACTTTCCCGGTTAACAACTAGCCAGTATGAACAAGTTTTAATAGAGTATTGTACACAAATGTGGAGCATGGGGAGGATTAAATTGATATACACAGTTTCTACGCTAACGTGTGAAGGAATTTTAATGAGATGCAAATGATATTTAGCGTCCTTTCAGGAAGTTCCGGCCAGGTTACTGTCATGCCCATTGGTGGGAATAAAATGTATTATGCTCTATGGGAGTAGCATGCATTTATCGCGCTAGCCAAGCGAATAGTAGCTCTCTCAAAAAAGCGCCTCAGCTACATGTAGTGTACAGCACCCTAGAGTGCCGTAGCTAGCGCCGTTTCTCTGTACCTACCCTGGAACTCTGTGCAGCCTCCAAAATGCACGCTACTCCCATAGAACATAATACATTAGATTCCCACCAATGGGCGTAACAGGAACCTGGCCGGAACTTCCTGAAATGGCGCTGAATATCATTTGCATCTCATTAAAATTCCTTCACACGTTAGCGTAGAAACCATGTATAGAGCTTTGTACATGAATGTGGAGCATGGGGAGAATATAGTTTTCTATTCAAATATTATATATACGACATCCATGGTAATGTTGGGTGGAGTTTAAGCGCTTAACCCCACCTCTCAATTATTAATTTTGTCGTATTACCCGTACTGTACCCTCACCAGAACAGGATCCTGAGGATATTGGCAATCAATAGCACCAAGCAGACGAACGTGGAGAATCCCTCTGCGTCCTTTAGCCGTCGAATCTTCCGATATTGAGGAATATACGGAACAACACCTCCGAATACCATCGCACCGACGGCCACCCACGTCACCAGCTCCGTCGCTAACGCCATCACGTTTTCGTAATCTGAGTCCGGGTGCTTATCGTCCGCCAAGACGCCGCCTTGTCCGGCCATGTCTGCCATAGTTTCGGCTTCAAGCTAGTACTTTACTAGTACTGCTTCTCTTCACATGAAGGACAACGCATCACCATAATGTTGTTTCAGTTTTACACAAACCACAACGACATTCGAATAATTGGAGTGAATCTTCACGACCCTGTACCAAATTCTACGTCACATGTGTGCTGATGTCAGCAAAGTCTGAGAATCATGGTGAGAATACTTGCTTAATTGCCTTTCATGAATAGTCCTACTACTAATTACCAGATGATTCTCATATAATTTTCCCAGCATGGTCGACTGAAGGTTCGATCAACAGCTGAGCAGGCTGCAGCAAGGAAGAAAGAGAGGCAGGAGAAGGTCAAAGTCTACCGAGAGGTCACCAGCCGCATCTATGAAAAGGTGCTTAGAATATTATTATTATTGTATCAGGGATGCAATATCTATCGAATACCTTTCCAATGATATACTGTACCGGTTTAAGGCTAGTGTCTAACCATAGATAGTAGATATTGTCTATAGTCTAACACGTACATGTACATGTACTTGTTGGTAGTTGCTTAGCAACTACAGTTTTTATAGGCAATTTGCCGGCTATGGGAAGGGGTTGGATCATCATAAAGTAGGCCAATGATGAACAGAGGTCAACTACCAACAAAATAGTTATCTGCCAGTAATTGGGGTGCATTCGACCATGCATCTCATGCACCCCAATTACTGGCAGATAACTATTATATGTATACCATAGTGTCCCGAGTAAGCGCCCAAGGGCACTTAAACATGACTTGCGATTTTGGCCCACATGGGCGCTTACCCGGGATATAACTTCCATAGGTTTGTATAGAAGCTGCTACTTTGACCCTTGAAACGAGCTACATGGGCGCTTACCCGGGAGTGAGCGCTAGCTTGCCTGGGACACTATGGTAGTTGAAGGGGTTCAAGGTTCAAGGTGATGACATTATAAAATCAGATAGTAGGTGTTGGCTTTGTACATTTGCTTATCTAAGACAATAATCACCCACCCTGGCATATAATTCAAGGATGTGACGACTGATGCTATACTACAATTGTCTGGCCTAACTGTACAGTACTATTATTATCAACAAAATAATGAAAAGTGTAAATCTATACACAACTCGTAATGAAAATGTTATGCATCGCTAGATCTATAATGGAAATTCAATAGTTCCTCTGTCTTGATATCATAACCTAATAAAGAAACAAAGTCACTCATTGATCCTAGCCACTTTTCTGGGTTGAATCTGCTCTTCACTCTCTTCATCTCGACCTCGCTTTCTCTTGACTTGTCCTCTACTCCCTTCAGTTAGTTTCTCCTTGGCTCTGTCGCATCCAGCGATCCACATGCCCTGTGTGGGGTCTAGTTTGATGTGACTGCTCAGCAGGTAGTGTGGAACTTCTCGATCACAAAAGATGCACTTGACTTTTGCTGCTGTTATCATGGCCTCTTCACATTTGATACCTGGAGTAATGATAGGTACATGTACATGTACATTGCACATAGGGCCAAGGGAGAGATGTTACACCATCCCCCCCCCCTCCGAACCCCACCTTTCAAGCCTTTTACAATATGCATCAGTCCACCACTCCAGTGTAAGGTCTGGAGCATACGTTTTGATCCAACCTCCCCTCCCCTCCCCCCCTTTGCTCCCCCTTTGAAAAATTCCTAGAAAGATCAAATTTGTGGTTAAAAGCACCTCAAGGTGTGCAACATTTCAACGGCTAGATCTAGTATATAGACATAATATTTTCAGTGAATAATTATTACTAATTGTGGTGAATTGGATGCTTACTCTTTTCCATGGAGTCTGCTATATTCTTGAGGCCTACTGTTGGACAGCTAAGAGCACTGATGAGTCCTCTATAGGTGGACAACTTTCCTGGTGATTTCTTCATTGCAGCTGATTTCAGCCAGATAAACATCATCTCAGCAAAGCATCCTTTGGCAAGTCCACTGTGCTTATCTCTGAGTTCATCCAGCTTTGACGAGTCAATTTCTAGCTCTAGTCCAAGCTCACGCCACTTGTCGTGTGCCTGCCATGCCATGGTAACCACCAGTGCAAGGTGCTTCTCTTCTGGTCGGATATCCATCCTTTTCTCTTTCACATTAAGCTTCCAGTTTCCCGATTTACGTTTGCATAGCGTGCATGTCACCATTTCTGGGCCTCCACTTAATAGATCTAGTGTGTCAGTTTGCTCCACTTGTTTCTCCTCGTGCTTCATATCAAGATGCTCGTTCAACTGCTGTCTCTCCAGCACTTCATTGCAATGGAGGCACTTGATTCTGGCATTCTGACATCCATCAAGCCACTCTTTCGGTGAAGAACTTTTGTTCAGATTCAGATGATCCTTCAAGTTCCCTCTCGTTATCATATCTTCACAGTTGATGCATTTGACTCTTGCTTTCTTGCAACCTTCCTGCCAGTTGTCTTTGCTTGGAGTCAGGTTTTGGTGAGCCGCCAACTGCTCAGTTGGTGTCACTGAGTCACAAAATTCGCAATTTAGTTCCTCTTCGAACTTGCACCAGTTTTTAACATGCTTTTCTCGGTGGCCTAGAATGGACTGCCATTCACAACCTTTATCTTCGTTTTTGCATGGAGACTTTTCAAAGTAGCTAGGGTGTGAGGGGCCAAATGCCAACATGATTTAGATGGAAGAATTACGCTGAGTCTGTTCGGCTGCACTATTATACTTGAGTTCTGCAATGTATTTCACAGAATCTGATTTGTGATTCTTGTTAGCACCAAAACTATTTGTCAAGCTAAGGACTGTTCTTAGAGTTGACACTGAATATAGCTAGCTCTTTTATTATCGTAACTATTCTTGTTGATTGAAGTAAAAATGTTCTTTTCAATAGCAGCTATATTCCAGATTGCTTCCTACTTGCAATGATAAGCATTTTCTGTAACATTGGTTAATACAGAGGTGTCAGGTACATGTACACAACAATTAAATAAATATTTATATTAATTTTTAAAAATGAGTTATTATATTTCTTGTACCAAAATTTAAATTTAACAGGCCATTAAGAACAGTTTACCCTCCTCTGCATAATATGTATTCACTTTGGTTACTGGAATAGACAAACAGTAGCCATGCAACGTGAAATGGCTATTCAATCTTTTACAGTGCTGTAATTATATGCTGATGTTTACAGCTCCCCATGCTATTGGCTTCCTTAAAAATGGAATAATATTATATTGTCCGAAATCATTTCCTTTTTATAAACTGAGATAACCACACAATATTATGTTACCAAATACATGTCAATTTGTATAGTGAGCTCCCTCGATGGACGCATACTGAACAGAAGCCAGTTTTTCGCCACAAATTTGATTGATTCGTTATGCTCAAGAGTCGCTTAGATGCTTATGTCTCAAGATAATATGGCGATTTTTGTGCTCACAATGATGACGACCAACTTACTTCATCTCTTGTGCATGCGCACGGGGTAACAATGGCGCACTTTACAAACATGAATAAGAGGCAACTACATGATTAAATTAATAGTTTGCACATTATTATTATGCACACCAAGATTAATAAGGTAAGGTACATAATAATAATGTTATAGTGAAACCCCTGCATAAGAAAACCCTTGAATTGAGGACATCCCCCTTTTAAGTTAGTCAGGACGCCATGCACAGTCCCAGTTATACATACGTGTACATAGTACAAACTCTCCCTGAAATGAGGACACCTCCTTTAATCAGGACACTTTAAGCTATCCCAAGGATGTCTGGAGTAGAAGGGTTCCATTGCATACACATGTACACCATATAATAGCTTATACTCACAATTCAGCAGTCTTCTAGGATGGACCTTTCCAACTTAAACCATCACAATTCCACAAATTATGAACTTAACAGATAATGAATATAGCTGCTTAAGAAGCCGCTACTTATATATACTAGCACTCTGGCTGGATTGATATTCATTTTTATGGCATCAGCTAGTGTGCCACAGGTGGTTCCCAGAAAGCCTTCATTATAGCTGGCCTGAAGCCAGAACACCAACACTCTAGGGCTGCTGTTGAAATTGCTCTTCTTTGTGATTAGAGATTTTGGAATCTTTTCCTCTTCATAGGTGATGTTTCCTACATGTACATGGCACATTTTGAACTTTTTGAACCCATAAACAAGTTGTTACCATACCATGATATCTCTTTCTTTTGGCTTCCTTAAAAATGGAATATTGTGGCCTCTGAAATTATTTCCATTTTATAATGTACCTTCCTATACACTGTTTATAAGAAAATATCAATTTAAATTGTAGATCCTAATTAAGTACATGTATGTACTCTTCATTTAGACTGACATTGGGAATTTCAGAATAGTTTGAACACTACTGAACTAATATTATTACTATGGCCTGTGGTAAAGGCAAAGATGTTAAATATGCAGGCGAGAGGGGAGAGAAATACTTGAATTTTTTTCTGGGAAAGCACTTTATTTCTCTCTTCTCACCTGCTAAACACTAAAAAAAATTCTGTCATAGCATCAGTAGCTACATTCATAAAATTTAATGGTCGATGTATTGTTGCTCCACTCATGCAGCGTTCTGCAGGGGATCTTGACGATGAGGCACTGAAGCTCACTAAAGATGTCCTCTCTCTGAATCCAGAGATCTCCACCTTCTGGAGTTACAGGAGGGAAATCATGGAGGAGAAAAAGAAGTCACTGTAAATGTTGTAGATGATAGTTTATTAGCGTGATATTGCCGTTGCAAAAGGTTTGTATAATATATCTACATGTACCGTGATGTACAACGGTCACCCATGGGCTGAAAATTTGTAGCTGCAATAGGGAGATTGCTGATATGTAGTGTATCGAATTTTGCCCCTTTGAGCCTGAACTACAGTGTGCATGTACATGTACATGTACATGCAAGTATGACTGTAATCATTTCAGTCAAATGAAGCTCATTGTAATGCTCCGAGAGTAAGCATTTACATTCAAACTGACACTTTGTTTGTTACACTTGCTATAATTATTATGACATTGTACACGTACATGTAGGTCGACTGAAGAATTCACCACGCTATGTGGCGATGAGCTCTACCTGTTGGAGACCTGCCTGAGGGTGAACCCCAAGTCGTATGGGATCTGGCTTCACCGGCAGTGGATCATGACCACCTCACCCCAGCCGGACTGGAAGAACGAGAAGAGGCTCTGCGACCTCTACCTCAACTATGACGAAAGAAATTGTGAGTACAGGACAATAATTTAATAGGCTAATCTTCCACTACCAATCCCATCAAACCTAAGGGGCAACCATCCCATTGCCTGCTCAGGCAAACCTAATCCCAGCAAAAGCCAGATTGTAGGAGGTGCCTAGCCCTTCAGAACCTACAAATGTAGGGGTGGTACATTTGTAGGTGATACATGTACATGTGTACATGTACATGTAGGTATAGCATACCCTTTCCATAATATTATACCTATTAATGATACACGCTATACATGAACATGTTCGTGTACATCCCTAGCATAGCTCCCCCCCCCCCCACCCCATTCCTTCATTTCTTTGATATGATAACTGATTGAAACTCCTCCCAAACCACAGTTCACTGCTGGGACTATCGTCGCTTTGTTATTTCCCACTTCCCTGAGGTCACTCCTAAGGACGAGTTTGATTTCACGTATGAGAAAATTGCCGCCAATTTCTCCAACTACTCAGCCTGGCACTACCGCAGCAAGCTCCTCCCACAGCTCCACCCATCAACCGATAAACAAGGGGGCGTGGCTGAGGAAGCACTCCTTAAAGGTGAATCTACATGTATATAGTTACTAGTTGTAGATACGTATTAAAGTCAGTACTGTGGTATTAGTATTGCATGGATGATCACAGATTGTGAGCTGTGCAAGAACTTTTTGAGCAACCTGCATTGAAAGTGTTCGTTAATCGATCTTCAACACTCACGCACACTACTTCCACACACTCAAATATGGCAGAATATGAACTGGTGCAGAATGCTGTCTTCACTGATCCCAATGACCAGAGTGCATGGTTCTATCACAGGTGGCTGCTCGGCAAAGGTACGCACATGTGTACATGTCCCTTTGTATGATACAACATACATGTACTGTACATGTAATCCTCTGTCTAGTATTTGCTTTAATACATGTATAACAACTTTTCAGTGGAGAAGCCCGAGGCTCTAGCATGTGTGTATGTCACTAGATCTCCATCTCCAGCTCTCTACGTAACCTTCAATCAGCCAGTTAAGGTACATACATGTACAGTGCACATGTACTAAACATGAACATGTAATATATATTATATTATAATATTTATATGGATATTGATCACACACTCACACACACACACAATCACTCACATGCCAAACCTTGAATGAGAATACCTACATGTACGGCTTATACATGTAGCAGCTATAGACCTCAATTTTATATACATGTACAATGTAGGGTTGCATGACAAGCGAGATACATGTATGCATGAATGATATATACTAGCTACTGCAGTGGAGGTTGGTCACAGGTTCCAATTAGAGCACATTTGCCATAGCTAGGCTGCAGTGTACGCCCATTCAACCCAGGTCAACCAGCTGAGTCAGCAAAAACAATACATCGCATATTATGATGCGCGATGCACATTCCACAAAATCGTGACCAACCTCCTCTGTACCTACTGCTCCATCCTATCCTCATTCAGAGGATTACATGTACATTGGATGTCTATCCCTCACAGGTGTCAGAGTCAAGGCCAATCCATGTCACTATTGGGGAATCTGTCATTCAGTGTAGCAGTGAGTCCAGCTGGCCTGGGGCCTTCTATGAATGCTCAATTCCCAGCGATCTGGTGTCTACCAGCGATGATGAAACAGACATTAAAGTGACTTTTGATACACTAGAGAAATCAGTATCCCTCAAGAGAGGTTGGTTGGTTATGGGACGTCCTAAAATTAATAACGACAACGATAACAGGGTCTGTCCCCTAGTGTACATGTAGTTTAATTTGTGGGTACATCTGTACATGCAAGTGGACCGAATTAGTGAGATTTACGCTTAAGCACCCATGGGAGCTTACTTGGCGGGGACATTAGTCACATTACAGTAGTTCTCTCCCTTGCATTTCCTTTATTGGTGAATGTAATTTCCTGTCCTAACTTTATTCTAGATGAGAGTGAGTCATGGTGGGTGTGTGCAGTTGAGGAGATGTTTGGATCATCGATGACTGCCGCCACCTCAACTGTGCTGCAGACTGAGCTGGAAAACTGCCAAGAGCTGCTGCAAATGGAACCAAACAACAAATGTAAGTGGAACCCCTCAATAGCGGCCACCACTGGGGAATGGAGTTTTGGCCATTGCAGTGGGCCAGAGTGGCTTTATCTCAGGATTTTCTTTAACATGGTGAGTGGCCAATATAGAGAGGGTGGAGCCATTAAGATGGGTCTTAAGTTACAGAACGCAAGACAAAATATAATATAATAATTTGTGAGATGAATGAAGAAAAAGGAACAGGGAATAATACGTATACAGGCCTAGGTAGTCAGTGGAGGGGGGTAATACTTGTATTGCATGACTGTGATTGAGGCAGAGGATTATAAAACTATTACTCTGTTACATGTGCCTTAATTTTGTTCAGGGTGTGTATTGACGACTCTTCTGCTAATGCAAGCTTTGGATGCTCACGCTTACGCCGATCAAATCACTAGCAAGTTCAAGCAGCTCTGCTCCATTGATCCCTACAGGAATGGATACTACAGCGATCTCTGTAAGGATCAACATTTCACAATAAATAATATTATTATGATGATGCAAGGCATTGTATCATGTGCACCAAGATTAATCACCTTTTTGTATTTGTCATACAGTGAGCAAGTTCACTATTGAACAGACATTAAAAAGTCTCCTCCAAGATATTTCAAAATGTGATAGAACATTGAATCTCTCGAAAAGGGTAATTCTAAAACGTGTTTATATTCAGTTCAGGAGGATTAGCCAAAGATATCCATCTACTACATGTATGCTATAATTTCATCTCTTATAGCATCCATGCAGGGTTAATTTTTTTGGTTGGGGGAGGGGAGAGGGGCAGTAGCAAAACTTAGAATAATTAGAAGGGGCAAATGTATGTTACATGACATCATATTACCATATAGCCGGAAAATTTTGCGGAGAATTAAATTTGGCGGTTTGGCAGTCTATATTTACAACCGCCAAATTAAATCCGCCAATATTTCCTACTTGCATATATACGTATGGCGATCCCGTACCGAACCGCCAACTTTAAATCCGCCAATATTCAACTTCCAATAGCAATTTTGGGCTCAACTGCCAAATTTAATTCCCGCCAATATTTCCAGCTATAGTACCGTATACTCCTTTGTCTTGTAGGATCTCTCGAAGCTCTGCTTCACTGAGCACATGGTTCTCTTCACGAGTATTGACCTCAGTGGTAACCGGGTGCTTGCCCTTCCTCCCGAGGTGGGGTATCTCTCCAGCGTCTCCACTCTAGTGCTGGACGACAACCAACTGGACCAACTGCCCTCTGAGATGAAACAATTGGCCAAACTAAAGGTGCTCTCGCTACGCAATAACAGTATCCTTTCAATATTAAGCAGTCACTGACATTGAACAGTACATGTAGAGATAATGAATACAGCCTGATTACCGTATTGTGGGTAACTTTGGTGAGCATTAAACATTGATGAAATAGCTCTCCATAGGTATTGATCAAGTTTCAATTTGAATGCTTACTGCCATAAATATAATGACTAATTACAGTTCTGTACTGCAAATTTCCAAATTAAAAACCTCACCGAAGTTTCCCACTATACAGATTATTATTATGACATTGTAATAGGTTCGTCTATGAAAAGGCACTAGACTGGAAATAATACTTAACCTTTAGCTATTAATAGATATCTCAGAGCTTAAGTGTTTGGAGAGTGTACCTCAAATCGAGATACTCTATCTCCATGGCAACCCCATCTGTGAATTACTAGGAGCCACACTTGGGAAGAGGCTGCTGGAGATGATTCAAAAGCTGAAAGAATTGGATGGAAAATGTATAACTGTGGCATCAACAAATTGATATCATAGATAGCTTTCGTGTGCTTAGATACTGCATTAATTTTACTTAACATGATTGTGTGATCTCCATGGTCAAAGTCACTGGTATTATGAAGTATTCGACCTTTTTATTGCTGTCCCTAGCTCAATGACTGAAATGCTGGGAAATTTGTCTGGTATGCATGACTAGCCTAGCCTAGTATAAGTCTATAATAATATTATGTACTCTGCTAATGCGCATGCATGTGCTATAATAGTTCGCGCATGCGCGAAATTTATGGCATTACATCACAATCGTCCAAGGACAATTAATTTTGGTGAGTTGATTTGAGCGAGAAAGAAATGCACAGAGAGAGGGGCCGGGGGCGGGTATATACGTAGCTATATGAGGCTAGAGATCGATCGAGCAAAGGGGCCCGGCCGCGGGGTATACCGGTAGTCTACTACTAGGGGAGGATATAGCTATAGTGGTTTATGGCACTGACAAAATTGGCAAGCTCAAATACATGGTCAAACTTGAGTCAGATATATGGTCGAACTCAAATATGTGGTCAAAAGTGTTGTCGATATCTGTTCAAAGTCAAATATATGGTCAAATTTTATATAATCAAACTTGAATACATGATCAAATGTAAGCTATGATCAAATAATTATATAACTTTTGCGTTTAACCATGTATTTGAGCTACTGAATGCCCATATAATATTATGGTCAAACATGCAGCAAATATGTGGTCAAAATTCAAGAAAATCCCCTTACATAGCGTAAACTGCCAATTATCGACCTATACCGATTATCGTCCACTAGTTTACGTGTTATTATACGGGGGTATCCAAGCGTTACACGGAAACGCTCAGCAGAAACAGCCTGTGGTAGTCACAATAAGCCCCGCTTGAGCTTATAAACACTTGGACTGGTCAAGCGGGAGTGTCTGCGAATGTCTGGTCTCTCGTTTAAACGGATCTCAAAGGTTGAACAGTTCATTTTCGGCGCTCGCTCGATCTTCAACTTTGTTTACAAACTTTGTACTTCATCAGTACTTCCCACCTCAGAGTTGGAAAGGTGTGGCCTACAAAAAAACACTGCCAGTAACGCTGGTAAAGGGTGGTAGGCCAATAAAAGCTCACGGTCGATAATCGATAACAGAAAACGTATGGGTGGGCGGTGATAGGTACATGGTGTCGATAACTGGTTTTTTGCCCGTGAGCAATCTCGAACTTGTAGCTCGAAGACAGATTGTCCTAGAAACTCCAAACAAAGACCAGTCGCTTCAGGAGACTTTAATCTGTGAGTTGATGTTTGATTGGTATCCTAGAACCGTTGCTAGCGCGAGTTACAAAACGAGGGGCAAAGTATGGCCGATACTTGGCATTTTACGCTAATAGTCACGGACTATGGCGTAATCTATTAGTTGGACCGATGTGACGTCAACAGGATCCATATTCGCGAATAAAATTCGCGATCATGCGCATTCTGTGCACAAACGTGCACCCATGATCCTTACCTCATTCGCGGACCCGCCTCCTCTGGGGGGCGGAGTCTGAGGACTTGGCCATCTCACTCCGCTACAATCCCTCCTACGTAAGAGGGCTGGTGCGCGAGACTAGGTACAATCGGACATTGTAGGGTAAGCATAAATGAAATTAGCTGAGCTAGCCGTGTCCCCAGGCCCTCTCTCTATCTTCCGTAATAAATGCTGGGAGATTGAGAGAGGATCTGGGGATAAGGCTAGCCCAGGTAAGACACACTAGGTGCAGTAGTAAATAAATAGTAGTCTCATTCATGCTTATATACCATTCTGCTTACCGTATACAATACAACGTATTATCATTGGCCACACCGTCATTGATCATAAATTATAAGCATTAATTTTACATGGCACATTTAATACATTATGTAGCAATTCGCAGATATAACATCACCCGCTTGTTGGCAATGCTTCGATCCAGGTCATGGAGTCAGTGACAGTGGGTGATTTGGCTTATAATTGTGTGCCTGCTGTTCGCAAAATCTACTGCCGCCGATATTGATACCATCCCTGATTTCTCTGTCTGATCTCAATACTTTAATAACAATGCAACAATTCTACTTCCATTATGGCATTACATGTATTTTGTTTGGGTATATTATGCATATGCAGGCAGCAGGTATCCCCCCCTCTTTTTTTAATCATAAACATAGGTAATATACTCAAATCTATGACAGTCCCATGATTCAAAATGAATTCAGCTTCAGCATGCAAGGCTTCATTGCCTGGCATTACCAACCTGTGTCAGCAGCTTTTTGCTTTGAAGTCAAGCATATTCATTGCAACTGATAGTATGAATTTTATGTATGGATATTATGTAGCAATTGTTGTGTCATGTCACATGTTCTGCATGCAGCTATAATCCTGATAACATATTAACAACATCACTACTTTAGGCTATATCTCAGACTAAGCTGCAGCTTTTCTTTTTCTTGCAGAATTAGTACACCAAGAGTAATACGCACATGGAGAAGTTTATTACCAGCATCAAAAAGAAGTACAGAGAACAACTTTTGGTTCATGAGAGACAGTGGCCTCTATGCCATTCAAGTAAAATAATCAACTTATTGCTAGTGAGAAGAAAAGCAGGTGAGAGTTACTATGGCAACCAGCAAAGGGGCAAGGCTGTTGAAGAGACAAAGCAAAGTTTGTTAGATTATAGCAAGCTCTTTGAGGCGGAGGGTGAAAATAAGCCAGTTAGAAAAGTCCTTGTTGAAGGTGATGCTGGGATAGGCAAGACATCCTTTTGCTTATCAGTGATTAAGGATTGGGCAAATGGGAAAATCTTTTGTGAATTCAAGTTAGTCTTGTTCTTGCCACTACGGCATAGAATAGTTAGTTCAGCTGGCTCACTGCTTGAGTTACTCAAATTGCTACACCCCAGTAAAGAGGTTTGTAAATCCGTAGCTAGTTTTTTGGAAATGGAAGAAGGAGAGAAAGTGCTGATTATTGCTGATGGCTGGGATGAGCTTGATAAATCTGGACGACAGGAAGGATCTTTCTTGTGTACACTACTTTTTGAAGATCTTCCTTTTGCTTCGATTATATTTACCTCACGTCCTTCTGCCTCTAGATCGCTTCAAGAGCTTACACGAATTGATCAATGTGTCGAGATTCATGGTTTCAGTAAAATTAGTAGTCAAGATTACATCCTGTCTGAATTTGCTGATGATCGGAATAAAGCAAGACGACTATTGGACCAGATCAGTATTACACCATTTCTTGGGAGTATATGCAGTGTTCCCCTCAACTGTGCTATCCTATGCCACTTGTGGCGCACACGTGAGGAAGCTCTTCCCACTACTATGACAGATTTGCACACGAAGGTTATCTTGAACATAATTCTTCGTAACTTGCAGAAAAATGAGGCTTACAAGAGCATAAAAAGTTTGGCTGACTTTGACGCTTTGCCCGATGATTTAGTTGAATCTTGGCGACTTCTGTGCGAGTTTGCTTACCATGCAATGGAAGACGATCAAATCGTCTTTTCTAGAGAAAAGTTGGCCACCTTTTTTCCTCAGGGATTAGCTTTGGATAAAAAGATTCTTTGCTTTGGCTTGCTACAGTCAGCTGAACTTATTCTTGAAACTGGCTGTGGAGTATCTTTTCATTTTCTTCATCAAGTCTTTCAAGAGTATCTTGCTGCCCTGCACATTGTGAAACAACCATATGATAAACAGTTGGAAATCATTAAGCTTAAGCCAGATGAAGCTCGCTCAATTTATTCTGATGTGGAAACATTACTCATGGTCATGAAACAAATGTCGAGTAGATCTTTCCGTTTTAGCCTTGTCTGGAGATTTTTCTGTGGCATTTATTTTCGTGAGACCATGGTGGATCCAAAAGTACAGCAACCAAATGTTGAACACCTTACAGACGCTCTAATAACCATGATCAAGGAATCACTACAAATACTCTTTGAAGGATGGTTGCATCTTTGCCTCTTAGCCTTCGAAGCTAGAAACGAGTTAGTAAGTCAGAAAGTGATTCAAGCTATATATGGATCTTTCCAGGAATTCAGACATTTTGTCAATAAGCAAGACCAAACAATTGAGTCTGCTAAAGCAATACCTAACAAACCATCAGATTCCACTCCTCTCTATGCGAATGATTTTACCATAATCTTGAACAATCTTTTCCGGATAAATGAACCGACTCCAATGGCACTTGGCAGACCATATCTTTCTGCTTATGATTGTGCTGCTATCATCTTCGTCATCTCCAGCATTCATGAACATAATAATATTCCTCTAATACTTGATTTTAGTTGGTCTGGTATTGGTGACGATTCGATCAGAGTATTAACTGACACACTAGTGAGTAAAAATGGAGCACTGAAAATCTACGTGCTAAACTTAAGTGGCAATAAATTAGCTGATAATGTCTTAGGTGACCTCTTTAGTCGAGCTTCAGCTGCTTTTGATTCACTTCAAGTGCTAGAGATTAGTGACAACAAGATAGGAACAGGAAGTTTAATGTCTATTGCAGCACCGAAGGAAAAACATCATTTCAAAACACTGTGTAATTTAGATCTGTCTAACAATCGCCTTTCAGTTTCTGGTATTCGGGCATTAGATAAAGCTGCTAAGTGTGGTACATTTGATCACCTTCATTGGCTTTATCTGGAAGGATCACTTAGCATTAATGATTCCAGCATCAATGATGACCTCTTAAATACCTTTGCATCTTGTTGCCTTGGCCTCTTTGAGATTAACATTTCACATAATATCCTTGGTATACCTGGAGCAGTAGCCCTAGGTAGGATCGTATGTAAAAGCAATCGTTTAATACCTATACTTTACCCTAGCCTCTTGAAACACGCGATAGGACGTACATTTTGGAGTATTGTACCACAATTTACGATTATTTTAACTGAGACAAACCTTGGTGATTCTGGTTTGATAGCTTTTGTTGAGAACTTATCAGGTCAAATCTGTTTTCATACATTGAATTTGAATGGTAATTGCATTCATAATACTGGAATTTCATGCTTGATCGAAGCGATGCACTCAAAAAGGATAATTTTGGCAAATGAGCTGTTTGAGTTTGATTTTGGTAACAATCCATTCGGCACATGTGGAACTCATACCATTGGTAAAATGCTCAGCAATGGTTGCTATGAATTTACAGATCTCAAGTTATCTCATTGCCAGCTAACGAATGTTGAAATTATTTCTCCAAGCAGTGAATCTGATAGGAATATGATAGGTGTGCAAGAAGTAGGACAACTGCTTTGTCAATTGCCTCAAACAGATATCCTCTTTTATTTAACCCTGGATGGCAACAACTTCACAGGGGAGGGCATTTATGTTTTGGCAGGATTCATGCACTTGTGTCCATCCCTGAGCTGGCTAAGCTGTATTAACTGTGGTATCACTTCTGAAGACCTTCTACTGCTATTCGACATAATTTTTGGCAAGAATTCACCGGAAAATCAGTGTCCTTGTAAAGAGCTGATCAAGTGGCGTCTGGATCACAATAGAATCGATGACAGAGGCTTTTCTGCTTTAATGGAGCACCTACCAACACAATTTCCCAAACTAGGCTATGCTAATTGTTTCCTTGATGAGGTCTTTGTGTTTGATGGAAATCCAGTGAGCCCTGAATTAGCTAGAGTGATGAATGATGAAATGGAAAGACGTCAACAGGTAAGATGTGGATTGTGCTACATTTATTGCTGCTCTATAACTTACTATTATGCCATGGTTACAGGAGGATCTTGCTGCAAATAAATCTAATAGAGTCAATCAACAAGTGCAACAACCACAAGTGGTATGATTATCCCTCCGTTATTCTGTTGCCATAGTTATCTCTGTATTGATTTTTCACAGGAAAATGCTGATCGCAAATCATCCTCAACAAATACCGTTCATGTTACTACGGCAGGTGACAAATCAGAACCTTCTCCATCAGATTTTACACCACCATCTCAGTCAGAAGATGATATTTTAGTTGCTTCCACCCCTCATTCAATGGCTAATTTGGCTCAAATAAAGATACATATACCACAAGGTGTCTTTAATTGATTTCAAATTTAGCTGTGGTATTAGTGTAATCAATATTAAATTTTAATGTACCATTCTTACACAGCTGAAGTGGACCCACCAGACTGTGTTATAAAAGCACTAGCACGTGAGAATGCTACCAAAAATTCTATGCCTAGCACCCTATCTTCAGCTGATAAAAACGACTGTATTACAAAAATACCATCACATGATCACGAGAATATTGAGCCCAACACCACATCTTCAGCCAAAATTACAAAAACACTACCACATGAGAATACTTCTGAAAGTTCTCGGCCTAGCACCCTATCTTCAACCGATGCCAAAGACAAAGTAAGCCTCATCAGCATTGTTGCTATTGAGATGGTGTTTTGCTAACTGTCATCACTATAATACTATAGTTTAGTCTGTGCATAATAAAAATATTATTATTATAGGTTGATGAAGCTTCTTGCCTTCTCACAGTTGATGACTTAGCAGCTGTCCAGAGAGCAGTGTGGGAGGCACGATCTAAGTGGTACAATATTGGTTTGGAGTTTGGTCTAACAGCTGGAACTCTGGATGCCATTAAGCAGTCCAACCATCACGTTGTTGATGACTGTTTCAGAGCAACTCTAATGGAGTGGATGAGGAACTCTAAACTCAAGCCAACCTTGAGCAGTCTGGCTGATGCCCTCAAATCACCTACTGTGGGACTAGCACAACTAGCGGAAGACATTAAGCTGTAAATAGAAAGCACATAAGCATGACATTGTAACCATGAATCGACTGAATGATGTGAATATTTATATTAACGTTGAAACATGTACTGTATACAGCACACACACAATGACTGACAGCATAAGCATGATACAATGTACTAGCTTGTTCACTTCTTTCTTTCTAAGATTTGCACAGTGTCCCCCACTCTGACCTTCCCTATCCGCTGGTATTATAAAGTGTTAACTTTTACTGTATGTCTCTAGACTATTGCTTTACGCATGCGCATTTTGCTGTAAGCGTCGGAGCTAGTTTGCACATGCGCAAAACAATTTTGGCATTACATCACACAGACTAGACCAGGATTCACTATTCATTTGGTGAGTTGACGAGAGCGAGAGAGAAAGAGACACACGCAGAGTCTACAGAGAAAGGGGTAGCTAGCTATGCGGCTATAGAGAGCGAAGGGGATAGACTGGTCTGCCAGACCATAGATACTATGGCCAGACAGGGAGATGGCCAATACTATAATATTAATAATAATATTATAATGTTCCAGCCCAGTACCTTATTAAATAAATCTATGGTATCAACTACGGTTATTGGATAACCAAGTTGAATGTGAATGTGTTTAATAGGCACAAATCGTGTTGTCAATTTTACTACAAAGGCTGAGTTAGAATATCCCCGGCCAGGTGGCCACCCCCACGGGCCAGTGTGATCACCCCCAGCATTGAATTCCGTGCCAGCTCACATGCATGCAAGGCCGACCCCCTGCATCCATTGCCTTAGCAGTACTAGTATATTGTATAGCTATTTGACTTTAAATCAAGCTAGCATAATAACAATATTATTATTCAAGAATTATAGACATAAAGCTGACAGTATGAATTTATGTATGGCTATAATATTATTAGCTATTGTTGTATCGTGTCATATGTCATGCAGCGCTAGCTACGTATAGTAATCAAAACAATATTATCATGATGATGGTGATAACACCATCGCTAGAGCTTGCATGTAGCTACCGTAACACATAGCTAACTATCGATGATCAATCATCAACCTGTAGACTGATCCTTGTCGAGAGCTTTGAAAAAAAATAGTCACTTTTTTTGTCTTGACAGCACTGGCCGCTCACTTAGATTATTATAATATATCTAGCTGTTAAGACCTGGAGGTTTTTGTGCCCACGACAACGATTACAACATTGCATACCATATGCATAGTAATGTACATTGTACTTGTATTGTACTGAATTCTAATTACTGCCAACGCATAGTAATAGTCATCCTAAGCTAGCTAGCTATTCTGTAAAGGCATGAGCAGGCAATGATGCATGTGTACATCTGGTAATATATGGTCTTGTGTGATGATAATACTCGATGATACCCTATTATGGGCTTGTTACACATAATTCAAAGTCATTGTATATAGCAGTATTGTACCTGAATAGCCATTGTCACTTTGATATTATAATTATAATACGGTATTATTATGTAGCTACTTTAGGGCATATCTCAGACTGAACTGCTTCTCTTTTTTTATAGAATTAGTACACCAAGGGTAACAGCATGGAGAAATTCATTACCAGCATCAAAAAGAAGTACAGAGAGCGACTTTTGGCTCATGAAAGACAGTGGCCTCTACGCCATTCAAGTAAAATAATTAGCTTACTGCTAGTGAACAGAAAAATAGGTGAGGATTACTATGGCAACCAGCAAAGGAGCAAGGCTGTTGAGGAGACAAAGCAAAGTTTGTTAAATTATAGCAAGCTCTTTGAGATGGAGGGTGGACAAAAGCCAGTTAGGAAGGTCCTTGTTGAAGGTGATGCTGGGATAGGCAAGACATCCTTTTGCTTGTCGGTGATTGAGGATTGGGCAAATGGGAAAATCTTTCATGAATACAAGTTAGTCTTGTTTTTGCCACTACGGCATAGAATAGTTAGTTCAGCTGGCTCACTGCTTGAGTTACTCAAATTGCTACACCCCAGTAGAGAGGTTTGTAAATCAGTAGCTCTCTTTTTAGAAATGGAAGAAGGAGAGAAAGTGCTGATTATTGCTGATGGCTGGGATGAGCTTGATCAATCTGGACGACAGGAAGGATCTTTCTTGTGTACACTACTTTTTGAAGATCTTCCTTTTGCTTCCATTATATTTACCTCACGTCCTTCTGCCTCTAGCTCACTTCACCAGCTTACATGCATTGATCGATGCGTCGAGATTCATGGTTTCAACAAAATTAGTAGTCTAGATTACATCCTATCTGAATTTGCTAATGATCGGGACAAAGCAATACGACTATTGGACCAGATTAGTATTACACCATTTCTTGGGAGTGTATGCAGTGTTCCTCTCAACTGTGCTATCCTATGCCACTTGTGGCGCACACGTGAGGAAGCTCTTCCCACTACTATGATAGATTTGCACACGAAGGTTATCTTGAACATAATTCTTCGTAACTTACAGAAAAATGAAGCTTACAAGAGCTTAAAAAGTTTGGCTGACTTTGACGCTTTGCCCGATGATTTAATTGAATCTTGGCGACTGTTATGTGAGTTTGATTACCATGCAATGGAAGAAGATCAAATCGTCTTCTCTAGGGAAAAGTTGGCCACATTTTTTCCTCAGGGATTAGCTTTGGATGAAAAGATTCTTTGCTTTGGCTTGCTACAGTCAGCTGAACCTATTCTTGAAACTGGCTGTGGAGTATCATTTCATTTTCTTCATCAAGTCTTTCAAGAGTATCTTGCTGCCCTGCACATTGTGAAACAACCGTTTAATAAACAGTTGCAAATCATTGAGCTTAAGCCAGATGAAGCTCGCTCAACTTATTCTGATATGAATACATTATTCATGGTCATGAAAAAGATGTCGAGAAGGTCTTTTCGTTTTAGCCTTGTCTGGAGATTTTTCTATGGTATTTACTTTCATGAGGCCATGATGGATCCAAAAGTACAGCAGCCAAATGCTGAGCACCTTACAGACTCTCTAATAGCCGTGATAAAAAAGACACTGCTAATACCCTTTGATGGGTGGTTGCAGCTTTGTCTCTTAGCCTTTGAAGCTAGAAATGTGTCAGTAAGTCAAAAAGTGATTCAGGCTATACAGTGCTTCAAGGCAAGAGAGCAAATTTTTTGAACTTCTATTTTTTGAGGTTAAATGAGCTTCACTGTGCTTAATAACATCTACAGATATCATAAAAATCACTTTTATTGTCTTTTTGCACAACTCATTATCCCCATATATAGCTAATAGAGAAGCCGCACAAGTTCAGGCAGTTTTTGAGCCATTTTTTACAAATCGTGGACAAAAGTGGCAATATCTCAGGAGTACTTTGGAGTTGAATCTTCAAATTTGGGAATCTGAAACTCTAATACAAGTACATTGAGATGCTCAAGTGGATTTTCTTAACTCAAAGTACTTTTCAAATAAAATGCCAAAAGTTTTTGACACTCTGAAATGACATTTTTAATGATATCCGACAAACCATACTTCCCTTAGCCTTCAAATTTGTGTCCAAGTAACTTCATATGGTGCCACATCAGAGGAAAAAGTGCAGTTTCTTAACTCAAAATAATAAGCTTTTTCTATGCCAAAAGTATTTCTCAAAGTGGAACCGCTTGTGAAGCCATTGAAGCGAAACTAATCAAAATTACATCCCATAAATCCAGCTGTAAATTTCAATATGGTTGTAGAAAGTGTAAACCAGATTTCATTGGATAATATTAAACAGAACCATCTTTACAACCATTTAAGCTCAAAATCAAAAAATTTGCTCTCTTGCCTTGAAGCACTGTACATGGATCTTCCCAGGAACTCAGATGTCGTATCGATGAGCAAAATCAAACAATTGTCATTGAGTCTGCCAAAGCAACACTTAACAAACCATCAGAGTTTATACCCCACTATGATTTTACCAATCCCTTCTGGATAGATGAACCGACTCCAATGGCACTTGGCCGACCGTATCTTTCTGCTTATGATTGTGCTGCTATCATCTGTGTCATCTCCAACATTCATGAGCACAATAATATTCCTCTAATGCTTGATTTTAGTTGGTCTGGTATTGGTGATGATTTGATTAGAACATTAACTGACACACTAGTGAGTAAAAATGGAGCACTGAAAATCTACGTTCTAAACTTAAGTGGCAATAAATTAGCTGACAAGGTCATAGATGACCTCTTTAGCCGAGCTTCAGCTGCTTTTGATTTACTTCAAGTGCTTCGAGTTAGTGATAACAAGATAGGAACAGGAAGTTTAATGTCTATTGCAGCACCGAAGGAAAAACATCATTTCAAAACACTGTGTATGTTAGATCTGTCTAACAATTGCCTTTCAGATTCTGGTATCCAGGCATTAGATAAAGCTGCTAAGTGTGGTACATTTCATGACCTTCATTGGCTTAATCTGGAGGGATCACTTAGTACTAATGATTCCAGCATCAACGACAACCTCTTAAATACCTTTGCATCTTGTTGCCTTGGCCTCCTTGAGGTTGATATTTCACATAACATCCTTGGTGTACCTGGAGCAGTAGCCCTAGGTAGGATAGTATCTAAAAGCAATTATTTAATACCTATGCTTTACCCTGGCCTCATGAAAAACGCAATAGGACATACATTTTGGAGTATTGTACCACGATTTATGATCACTTTAAATGAGACGAGCCTTGATGATTCTGGTTTGATAGCTTTCATTGAGAACTTAGCAGGTCAAATCTGTTTTCATACATTGGATTTGAAAGGTAATTGCATTCATAATACTGGAATTTTATGCTTGATTGAAGCTATGTACTCAAAAACAATAATTTTGGCAAATGAGCTGACTGAGTTTGATTTTGGTAACAATCCATTCGGCACTTGTGGAACTCATACCATTGGTGAAATGCTCAGCAATAGTCGCTATGAATTTACAGGTCTCAATTTATCTCATTGCCAGCTAACAAATGTTGAAGTTATTCCTCCGAGTGGTGAATCTGATAGGAATGTGATAGGTGTGCAAGAAGTAGGAGAGCTGCTTTGTCAATTGCCTCAAACAGATATACTCTTTTATTTAACTCTGGAAGGCAACAACTTCACAGGGGAGGGCATTTATGTTTTGGCAGGATTCATGCACTTGTGTCCATCCTTGAGCTGGCTAAGCTGTATTAACTGTGGTATCACTTCTGAAGACCTTCTACTGCTGTTCGATGTGGTTTTTGGCGAGGATTCACCTGATAATCAATGTCCTTGTAGAGAGCTGGCTGGGTGGCGTCTGGATCATAATAAAATCGATGACAGAGGCTTTTCTGCTTTAATGGAGCGCCTACCATCACAATTTCCCAAACTAGGCTGTGGTCGTTTCTTTAATAAGATCTTTGTGTTTGATGGAAATCCAGTGAGTCCTGAATTAGCTAGAGTGATGAACGATGAAATGGAAAGACGTCAACAGGTAAGATGTGGATTGTGTTACATTTATTGCTGCTCTATAACTTACTATTATGCCATGGTTACAGGAGGATCTTGCTGCAAATAAATCTAATAGAGTCAATCTTGCTGCAGCTAGATCTAGAAGAGTCAATCAACAAGTGCAACAACCACAAGTGGTATGATTATCCCTCTTTTATTTTGTTGCCATAATATTATTATAGTTATCCCTACATGTACACAGGAAAATGCTGATCATAAATCATCCGCAACAAATACCGTTACTATAGCAGGTGACAAATCAGAACCTTCTCCATCAGATTTTACACCACCATCTCAATCAGAAGATGATAATATTTTAGTTCCTTCCACCCCTCATTCAATGGCTGATTTGGCTCAAATAAAGATACATAGTATACCACAAGGTATCTTTAATTTTAGCTATGGTATTAGTGTGATGATCAATAATAATCATAGCAGCATGTACGTGTCCATTCTTTACTGGTACAGCTGAAGTGGGCCCACCAGACTGTGTTATAAACGCACCACCACATGAGAATGTTTCTGAAAGTTCTCAGCCTAGCACCCTATCTTCAGCTGATAGCAAAGACAAAGTAAGCCTCATCAGCATTGTTGCTATTGAGATGGTGTTTTATTTACTGGCTGTCATCACTATTATTATTATAACAAGTGTAAAAACAATTGAATAAAATTGAAGGATGAAGTAGGGATGGCAATACCAAAAAGCACACAAACAAGATTTTTAGGGATAAGAGATAATCACAACCACTATACATGCCTATGCTTGCTTTTCTTGATTATAATATTGATGCCGACTCATGCTATCCTTGGAGTGTTCTTGACTTGCATGTGGGAGAAATTAATGTTCTCTCTAATCATAATTTTTATATTATTACTGATTATTTATGATCCCCATGCTATAATATTATACTCAAAAAGCAAGCGTAGGGATGTATAGTGGTTGTGATTATCTCTTATCCCTAAAAATCTTGTTTGTGTGCTTTTTGGTATTGCCATCCCTACTTCATCCTTCAATTTTATTCAATTGATTTTACACTTGTTTCTGTTCTTTTTTATTGCATGAGTGCAACTATATACATTAAGTATAGATGGGAGGTGCCGAAGTTCGCGCGTGCGCGTAAAAGTAGTAGCCACGCCCCTCGTTAACTCGCCTAGCGCATAGCCGATAAAGCCGATGAGACTCTAGTACTAGTATAGCTATTATTGATTTTATCGACTATTTTTGTCACTACTGACACTGAGTGCTGAGCTGGCTGTTATACTGATTGCAGAGGGCCGTGCCGCGCCCGTATGTTGAGGCCTCGAGTCTCCATATCCCAGCGCAGTAATAGCGCTGCACACGATAGTCTCTAGCTAGGTTCGCTTTATCGCGCTCGCGCTGGCCTAGCTCGCGCGGGAGAGTCTGGCGCTTAGCTGTGGCTAGCTAGGCTAAGCTAGCTTGGTTTGAGGCGCTAGCTAGCTATGTAGCTGGCTTGCTAGCGGCGGTGGCGCGCGCCGCTGACTACAGTCACATGACTTCACCATGGCAACACATTATGAGCATGCGCATTAGATGACAAAAATGGCGTATCAGACACACCATTACGTGACTGTAGAGATAACGCAAATCTAGCGAGCCACTGCACTGCGCGCTACAAAATAGAGTGGATTTATGTGAGAACCAAGGTGAGAGGTCCAGAGAGTCTTGAGCTAGCCCTGGAAATGAGAAAGAAAGAAAGAAAGAATGAGACTCAGAAATGGCTATTTTTTTGAACATCTGGTTCTGGCATATACAATTGAGTTGATGGATGATCTTGGTCTTGTTGGATAGATAATTTGCTGTAGATTCTGATTTTGACACTTAGAAATTTCAAAAAGTTACCTGTTTTGAGATATTTGGATTTTTGTAATGTATTACATATATGGAGTATCCGTGCCATCCCTACTTATAGAGTCTACCGACTCTATGATAGAGTCTACCGACTCTATGATTATTATTGTGTGTATAATATTATAATAATATTATTATAGGTTGAAGAAGCTTCTCGCCTTCTCACAATTGATGACTTAGCAGCTGTCCAGGAAGTAGTGTGGGAGGCACGATCTAAGTGGTACTATATTGGCTTGAAATTGGGTCTAAAAGCTGGAACTCTGGATGCCATTAAGCAGTCCAACCATTACGATATTGACGGCTGTTTCACAGAAATTCTAAAGCAGTGGTTGAGAAACTCTAAACTCAAACCAACCTTGAACAGTCTGGCTGATGCCCTCAAATCACCTACTGTGGGACTAGCACAACTAGTGAAAGACATTAAGCTGTATAAATTAGAAGGCACAATGTCGTAGCATGACATTGTGTTTCATGCAACCATGAATCGACTGAATGATATGAATATTATTAGCACTGAAACATGTACAGCACACACAGAATTAAATGACTGATAGCATAAGCATGATACAATATACTAGCTTGTTCACTTCTTTCTTTCTAAGATTTGTACAGTGTTGCCCACTCTAACCTTCCCTGTCTACTGGAGGGGGATCATCAGTTGGCCAAATTTGGCATGCAGGGGTCCTTTAGGAGCTCGGTAAGCTCGTTGAACGTCCAGTGGTCCTACTTTGTCCACCACTCCAGTTTCTTGATCCACTCCAGTCATCTTGCAGCGCTATAAGATGCTGTTATAGAAGAAGTTTTTAATGGTTAAAGGTAGCACACCTCGTCTCCAGGCCAAAACATGGGAGTGGCCTGGGGACGAGGCTAGCACATAATCTATGCCAAAAGATCACTCCTCCTGTCTTGAACGGCGTTTACAATCCTGGTCTGAGGGGGACCTGAAGAACCTTCTGCTTGAAGGACGAACCATACAGAATCGGCTTCCAAGACCAAACACTTCCAAGAATGGGGATGCACACCTGGCCCGCACATTCTCAAACCTGATATTTCAGGGCAAAACCAGCGCGGCTCTCCAATTACTCTCCCAGCGTGGCAACGGTGGTGTCCTGCATGTTGATGACCCTGTAGATCACAGTGACTCTGAATCGCAAACCGTACTGGACGTCCTGAAGTCAAAGCATCCCCAAGCTCAGCCTGCATCAACGGATGCTGTCCCTTTCGATGCCGTTGAGGCACCTCAGATCCACTCTGTTGTTTTTGATCAGCATCCGTTCGGCTGCTCTTCGCACCAAAGGAGCTGCTGGGCCATCAGGGATTGATGCACATTGCTGGAGGAGACTTTGCACCTCCTTCAAGTCTGCCTCCGATGACCTCTGCCACTCACTTGCTCTTCTAGCCAGAAGACTTTGTGTATCCTTTGTGGATCCAAGGGGCCTTTCCAGCCTTCTAGCATGTCGCCTGATCGCACTGGATAAATGTCCGGGAGTCAGAACAATAGGGATCTGTGAGACTGCAAGGAGAATCATTTCAAAGGCTGTTCTTTCTGTGGCTAAGGCTGATCTCCAGGAGGCTGCGGGTTCACTACAGCTTTGCGCCGGTCAGATTGCTGGGATTGAGGCTGCCGTGCATGCCGTGAGGGAAGCTTTCTCAAACGATGACGTCGATGCTGTTCTCCTTGTGGATGCCAGTAACGCTTTCAACTCTCTTAATAGGGATGCTGCACTCCACAACATACAGCATCTTTGCCCAGCCTTGTCAACTATTCTTATCAACATCTACCGTGAGTCCACGGAGCTATTCGTAGATGGTGTTGTACTCTATTCTGAAGAAGGTACCACCCAGGGGGATCCTCTGGCAATGCCGATGTATGCCCTTGCAACAATTCCCCTAATCAATCTCCTAGGCGAGTCATCAAATGTCATTCAGGTGTGGTACGCTGACGACGCCTCTGCTGCTGGAGACCTCCCCTCCATCAGAACTTGGTGGGACAATCTCTCCTCTCTCGGTCCCTCCTTTGGTTATTTTGCCAATGCATCCAAAACCTGGCTAATAACAAAAGACTCACTACTGGCTAAAGCAAAGGAAATCTTCCATGACACACAGGTCAAGATCTCCTCCAATGGTAGGCCTTATCTCGGAGCCCCCCTCGGCTCACAGGGGTTTGCTGACCAGTTCATCACCGATAAGGTCAACCAATGGAGAGATGAATTGGTGCTCTTGATGGACATAGCAAGAACCCAACCTCACGCTGCCTATGCTGCCTTCACTCACGGATATGTACACAAGATCTCGTACCTCTGTCGCACGGTCCCCAATGTCAGCCAGTCTCTTCAACCTCTTGAGGACTGCATTCGCTCTCACCTAATTCCAATCTTAACTGGCCAATGTTCTCCGAATGACTCAGTCCGTGATCTTCTGGGTCTTCCGGCAAGACTTGGTGGGATGGGCTTGGTCAACCCCACCAAGATCTCCTCTGCACAGCACAAAGCTTCCGCCAGCATCTCTGCTCCTCTAAAGGACAGAATTCTAGCCCAAAACCGTGAGTATCCCCCGGATTGCATTGATGCTCAAGTGAACGCCAAACTGGCAGCCCAAAAACTCCAACGTGAAAGCTCCAAGGCAGCTGCTAGTACACTCAGGGACTCAATTTCAGGTTCTCTCCAACGTGCTATGGACCTCGCACAAGAAAAGGGGGCTTCGAGCTGGCTTACCTCCCTACCACTGGAAGAATTTGGCTTTACTCTCCACAAGGGTGCCTTCAGAGATGCCATTGCCCTGCGATATGGGTGGCAACCCTCCTATTCCCCCTCTAATTGCGCCTGTGGAACCAATTTCTCAGTGGAACATGCGCTCTCCTGCCCCAAAGGTGGCTTCCCGACCATTCGCCACAATGAAATTAGAGATCTCACTGCCAACTTAATGACTGAAGTCTGTCACGATGTCTGCGTGGAGCCAACCCTGCAACCAGTAACTGGGGAGGTGTTTTCAAATGCCACCGCTATTGCCGATGATGGAGCCAGGCTTGACATAGCAGCAAATGGTTTCTGGGGGGGGGCAGATCTGAACGTGCCTACTTTGATGTGAGAGTTTTCAACCCCCTTGCTCCCTCAAATAGACAACCCCTCCCCACCTGCTACAGAAAGCATGAAAATCAAAAGAAGAGAGCTTATGAACAAAGAGTTCGTGAAATTGAACATGGCTCCTTCACTCCGTTGGTCATGTCCCTTACTGGAGGTCTGGGAAATGCTGCCTCAGTGTGTTACAAGCGTCTAGCCTCCCTGATTTCAGCCAAACATGATGTCTCCTACAGTAGCACCATGGCCTGGATTCGTTGTAGCCTGTCATTTTCCCTCCTCCGCTCTTCAATCCAGTGTATCCGGGGTGCTCGATCAACCATTGGCCAAGCAGTCAGACTACCATTCCCTCCATTGGACCTTGTTTCCGCCGAAGCAAGGTTTTCGTCTCTGGGCTAACTTTTGAACTATACATGTCACTTTGTTCTTTCATGAGTTTGTTTATTTTTTTTATATTGCTGCCTTGTACATGTTATTATTACAAGTGATTGTTTAACATAATCTATGCTTAGAGAAGTTAGAGTATTGCATTTACATGACGTGTGTAATCTCCATGATCAAAATGAATCAATATCACTGGTATTATAAAGTGTTCAACTTTTTATTGTATTATTAATGGTATATTGTCCCTAGACAATAGCTTCCTCAATGATAGTATTAATGCTAAATTTGCCTGGGACTATTGCTTTACGCATGCGCATTTTGCTGTAGGCGCCGGAGCTCTAGTTTGCACATGCGCAAAAAAATTTGGGCATTACATCACACTCGCCCGAGGATTCTAGATCTAGACGAGGATTCACTATTAATTTTGGTGAGTTGATGAGAGCGAGAGAGAAAGAGACACACACAGAGTCTTCAGAGAGAGGGGGTAGCTATGCGGCTATAGAGAGCGAAGGGGGTAGCCTGGCCTGTCAGAGAGGGAGGATGGCCAGTACTATCATGTGTTCCAGCTCAGTGCCTATGATCAACTACGGTTATTGGGTAACCAAGTTGAATGTGTATAATCATGATAGGCACAAATCGTGTTGTTAATTTCACTACTGTAACAAAGTTAGAATAGCTTCATCCCCAGCTGGGTGGCCACCCAGTGTGAGACCCCCAGTGTCACAGTAATTCTGACATCCCCCCTTAATTTTTGGTATATACCGCCGTACAAGATATCCTAGGATAATTTGCTCCCCCATGCCACATATCCTTAGGATATACGGTATCCCCAGTAGTCTCGTGCGCCAGCCCCTCCTTTGCGTAGGAGGGGCTGGCACGCAAGGGTACACACAGCCACTCCCAAGCCGCCGATCGATATAAGTTGAGTTTGAGGTTATCCTGCGCTTTCTGACACCTCAGAGGACAAAAGAGAGTGAAGTAGAAGTAGTTCCTTCTCATCTCATGGTGCATGTCCCACCAGTTCAGCATCGGAGTGGCTGTGTGTACTCTTGCATGCCAGCCCCTCCTACACAAAGGAGGGGCTGGCGCATGAGACTACCAGTCTACGCTAAGACCTCCTTAAGTGGTACTATGGAATGTTATCATCAATCAACGGCGGTTGACGTATACGCGAGCCACAGTCAGGTGGAGTGGTCTATGAATATAATTATTTGCGCATGCCTCGCGTAAGCTAACAGTGATTGAAGCCCTGTGCATGATGTCACACAACTGGTCGACACGGCTACAAATTCACTTTTTTGAGATTTTGTGCAGCTATATCTGAACACGAGCAAGGACTTACCGGAAGCCAAGGCAGGCTACTGATCTATGGGATGTAATGTTCATGTGACCAATTAATCAAGCAGCCAGGATCGTTTGCTGCAAGTTGAACACTCGCTTGAACTTCGCCGAAACAGAGCGATGATTGGAGATGGCTATGAAGATTGGTTCATAAATAACAAAGAGTTATAGGTAGGCAGTTGAAACCTGTTACAGAGACTAGCAGTAAGGTAGATCTATTAGCCTCAGTTCAGTTTAGTACGCGAAGCTATTTTTGTGAGAATTGTTGAATTATTTCTGATATTTGAGCTGGTGTTTCTGGAGGTAACGACGACGGTATGTCTCCAGTATTTGTCAAGATACTTACCTGAAAGTTAGCTCCCAGATTTGTAACTATGAACTGCTGGAGGCTGTTTGCTGCATGTTGAACACTCAACTGAAGTTGGAGGCGGCCAGACTCGCCTAAGGACCGTTTGGCCTTGTTCTGCTGGAATGACCGGCCAGAATCTATGATCTTGTACTCTCAGGTGTTCTATAATCCCTTTGCACTGTGTGTTTTAAGTGTGTACCTTACATCTCTTATGTCTAGGTAGCTACAAAAATTTTAGTACAT